>CM042443.1:29718705-29748705 GCA_023631565.1 Gymnocephalus cernua | reverse complement strand
CTGAGAATGCTATTTCGACAATCTAGCTAGTACTTAATTGTGTTTTTTTGTGTTCCAACTTCTGTATGCTTCTTCCATTAAGGGCTAGTCAGTAGAAGACTGTTACTTTCTGTTACTCTAATACACAGACCCATAAACACACCTAAATCAGCAAGTCCACAACAGTGTATATAAAGGTTATAGTGTAGATAGGGTTAAGTCAATTTAACTCTTTGAAGACAAGTATTTGGATATTTCCAAGGACGACAAGTGATGAGAGTCAGTGTTTGTTTGCGAATCCCTATGTTAATTATGATGAGTGGGGAGGAGGAGAACAGTGGTCTATAGGTAACACTAAAAACAAGTCAGTGTCAACCTTTAATATTCAGGTACACACTATGGTCGCAGAATGTAGCTGTCACTCTTTTGTAACTGAAAACGTTTACAAGATTCAGTAGTCCCAATGAGTGCTGACAGCTGGATTTAACTGTGGTGTTGAAGCTGCCTGTGTATTTTCCTAACTGGATAGAACATCACTGTCTTTGGCTACTCTTATTTACATTAAGAGGGCGGATGAGGTCTGACACCTTTCTCTCAACCCAGTCTGCTCCCTTTGTTCATTTCTCCTCTCTCTTCATTGTTATCCGTTCCCTCCTGTACATGGTTATTGAGAATACTTTGTTGTTAGCTGACCCAGTCTTTAAGTTGATAATTTAACCGACTGGTGTAAGCCTTACCAGTTTTGGACAGGACTCCATTGCCTTTGGCTACTCCTACATAGACCAGCACAGAGACGACATCTGAGACTTCCACATGGAGGTTGGCAGTCCCAAAGTCCTGGTCCTGAGACGCAGCTACACCTACAGGGAGACACACAACTGAATCATAAGGAGAAGGGCAGAGAAGGATTCTATCTGCAGAGCATTTAAATAGAAACATATGGACAGCAGCATTAAAAGGGTGTACATAATGCAACAGTAGAAAATGTACTCTCCATCTTTGGCAATCAGACAACTATCAAATCATTGTCAACTACACACATGTATGTGAGGTGTATATGAGGAGAACAATGATTTGATAGTTCAATCACCAATAGGTCAAACCCAGTATCCAGATGTTTGTCAGATGTCTATGTACAGCATAAGTCACGCCAGATTTGACAACCCTGAGCAGGGCTACGAATACTCTCAACTTGGTAAACTACTCATTTATAAAGTGTATTTATACAGCACTTTTCACAGATAAAAATCACAGTCTTTCACAATAAAATGAAATGCCATGAATAAATGACATAGGAATATAAAGAAAAACATGGGTAGATAAAATCAGCCATAAAAACCCTTGTTGAACTAAAAGCCTGTTTAACCGTGGTGTTTTCCCCGGGTCAAATTTGACCCATTTTCAAAGTTTTTTAATACAGAAATATGTTTTTTTTTCAACCAAATCGGCCAAAAATGCATGGATGGATGGTTCCATAAGTTCTTCAGGTAAAATCAATAATTACTTTCATTACATTTTGAGTGTTATATTTTTAAATAAATTTATAGCATTTAAAAAACATTTTCAAATGGTTTCAAAACAATATCCTGACTGAACTTTGACATAAACCAGTCTGTGATTATCGACTCAACATCTTCGAAGATCTTAACTATTAGTCTAAATAATTTATAAATTCAGCTTCTTTAAAAAAAAAATCTTTTTAACTATAAATAAGGTTTGCTGGCCATGAATCCCAAGAAAAGGAACAAAATTGAAAAGATTGTACATTTTAAATTTTGACCTGGAAGGAGAACAGTTCATAGTCGATGAGAAGACCACACAAGGGTTAAATAACTTTTTAAAAGAAAAAGCAGTTGAAGCTCTGAGGCTCCTCACTCATTTTTGTTTAATTAAATCATTGCTGGTGTAAAATGTCCTCTGTACCGTAGGCACAGCATAGTCTCGGCCCCAGATCTGGCCTGACAAAGAAAGATGGCAGGTGGGAGGCCAGGTTGAGGTTGCCCTCTGGATCCGAGTACTCTGGCAGGGGCAGGTTCTTCATCAAGTCATCATACCTGCAAAAAAACACCTCTTTTAGATGCGCTCACAATCACTTTTGAATCATTTGTATGCATCTTAAGGCCTCTGCTCAAGAAATTTTTAGAAACGGTTTGCATTTATGTTTTTGGTTGTAAAGCTTGAGATTCAACAGCACAGGGGTACCAGAGTGATATAAAGAGGTTAGGTGTGTATTATTTATGTGTACCTTGAGGGCATGAGGGCCATGAACTCCTCTCCAGACGGCCAGTCTTTCAGTCTGTAGACCATAGGTTCTCCATCCTTGGACTTGGGCCGCTCTGAACCGGTAAGAAGACTTTAGTTAGACACTGTTTTCTGGTTCATGGTGACATCCTCTCATGTCAGTGATGTGTGTAATAGGGCTGGGTTTTTCATTTTCATTTGAATGATCAAGTATCGATTCAAAAAATCCAGAATCAATCTCTGTCTGTATCATATGACTCTAGAAGACATAAATAATCCAGTGCTACCAACTATGAAGGGGGAGAGGGGGTTAAAAAACGCTCCAAAGATACATTTTGGCTATTTTGAAAGGGGTCCCTTGGACTCTCATCTCAACATATCAGAATGAAATGTCACTCAATACTCAACTAGAGTACACAAGAGTCTGTAGAGTTGCACTTCATTGGATTGACTGCTGTAATATGTTCATGTTAAATAAATAGAACATTAATGTGACTGCCTTGGGGTTAATTATTAACGTAAACATTGATACTTTTAATAATACACCAGGTTAGAGGGAACCTTGTACATTTGTAGAATCTCTTTCATATCCAAGTAAAATAGGTTTTGCAACTGAAATATCCCTTATGAAATTGTTATTAAATCAAATCGTAAATCAAATTGGGAGCTTGTGAATCGGAATCAGATCGATTCAGGAAATCAATACAATACTATAGACCTTTTCAATGGAATTCCATTGCTAGGCAACAGTCTGGCCCCTTGTTAACTTCCTGTCAGATAATGCCATTCACATACACTGCAACAGGAAATCAACTTGGGTCCATTTAGAATGTTTATGTTTACATCTGTGAAAAGGTCTATACTCAGCCCTAGTGTGTAAGGAGCTATCTAATCAAACAAATGGTGAAACCAGGTGGACATGAACTCACTAGTGATGTCCTCAAATCCGTCCCAGAACTCCTTGATCCCAGAGTTGGACACAACCTGGTCTTTACAATTCAGGAGGTCTCCCTGATGGTCTGCAAACTCCTGGTTGAAGGAGTCAGCTTTCCACAGGCCGCCATTCAGTCGCTTATGGATCCCTGACACCAACACAGGCTGGACAAACACAAAACCATTCACATGGCTGTCGTTATCACTAATGACTTTACTAACTGCTATTGATACAGCACTGTTACTATGGCTATAGTCTCACATTGCCAGACCTTCCTCCACAGCACTGCGAAGGAGGGTCTGGCTAGTCCACACAACATTCCAGGATGGGAGAAAAACGTGCTCTGGTTTATTGGCATTTCTTTAAACCAATCACAATCGTCTTGGGCGGCGCTAAGCACCGGAGAGAGCTTCGATGCCGCTGCAAAATAGCCTAGTGAAGGAACTTGTTTTGGTATTTTTTGTAGTTTTAGTCGTGCAACAGAAAACTCAGACTGGACAGATAGTCTAGCTAGCTGTCTGGATTCACCCTGCAGAGATCTGAGGAGCAGTTAACCATAGTCCTCACAAATCAGCCGGAGGTTAGAACGGCAACACAAAGAAAACGGAAGGTAACTGACATCCGGCCGAAAAGAGGGATATCCGGCGGAATTTCTGGGGGCCCCGGAGTAATTGTGAAAGTGGAATGTCAAGGATATAGACTATAATGGCTCCTACTGCTGCTACTGTAAGTAAGACTGATGTGTACCTGTCCTTGTTTCCAGCACTCTCTGAACAACTTCCAGTTGTTCTGGTTGCTGTGATCTTTGAGCCACAGTAACTGTCTGTTGTTTAACCAGCAGTGGGGAATATCTGGATAATGATTGGTTGATTCTTCTGGCACTGCTGCAGTAACATGCGCTGACTTCTTCCTGTCTGGTTTGGCATCCTCAGTAATAGCAGGGACAGGGATGTTGTTGTTGCCTGGGGCGACAGGCTCCTGCTTGATTGACAGTTTGGTGGTGATGCTCTGGCGGCTGGCAGGGATTTTATTCTCAACTACTGAAGCAATGATGTCATCAAGGATATTGGGCATGGTCCTCCCACCTTTCCCAGTCTATAGAAAGAGAGGAAGCAAGAGGAAGAAACAATATTTTAAAAAGATTTCTTTCAAAATTTGGAAAACTGAAGCTGAACTTTGCAGTGTGTATTCACAGGACTAGGTGGTACAGGTGTAATATTGTTGCTGCCTTTGTATAATAAATTATCTTTGTGTATATATTACACACATTTGATTTACAGTGCCACTCAGGTGGGTTATGCTTTACCTAGGCAGCAAAGCAGACGAAACAGCGACAAACAAATAATGTTCAATCCTCGATTACATCCGAAACGTGTCAAGGTGTGTACCTGTGACGCAGTAGAGTAGACTGGTGCAAAGGCAATTCCTGCATCAGTGGAGCCCAGCTTCAGCTTCCCTGCTGTGGTGGTGAGCAGATCTCTGAGTGTGGAGCCCTGCTCTGTACTATTCGCTACCAGTGAGGTGGTTTTACACTGCTGCAGGACCTCCAGGCTGTCCCCGTCCTTGTCTTCCTTGACCGATTTACCAAGCAGCACAGACTTGTTTTCTGTTAGAAAAAGCAGAGGAAGAGGTTACTAACTATACACTATCTGGAGGTGAAATATACATTGACTTCATTAGGGAACAGGATAATTTAGAAGAAATCTTAAATAATGCTGAATGATTACAAGTGTACTGACTACAACTTTACAACCTAATACAATCCATAATCCCTCTACTACCTTATGGCTTCCCTTCCCCTCACCTTTCTTCTCCTCCCTAGATTTCTGCTCTGCCAGGTCAGCCAGGAAGTGTAGAGGGGACTGGGACTCGGGCGGGGTGACAGGAGCACTTCCTGCGTCGCTGCCTGGACTGCTTCCTCCACCGCGCCCTCCGTTAGTCTCCGCCTTGGTTCCTCCCTGGTCAGAGTTCTGCTGAGAGCCCAGCTCAGCTTTCACCAGGGACAGTTTGTTACTGTGGTTCAGGACGTTCTGCAGAACCTGGCAGAGAAAGGTGAGGATTAAAGATTAACAGAAGACTGACAAGCTCAGCTTGTTATCAAACTTGACAACGGGTTAGAGAGGGTGAAAAGTCACTCGAAACTGTGATAAAGTTTCCCACTTTACAAAAGTTTCAAGTGCTCATCCTCCAGATCCTGTACTACAACATGTATAACAACTACTGCACCTGATGTATTTGGTACTATAAATCCAATAAAATGTACCCCCCCCCGTAAAATTCATAACTTGTTTACACCTAAGTGTATTGGTGTTTTAGCAGTTAATTGCATTCATTTGTCCCCTCTGCTCCAAATGTATGATGGCACATTAAAGCACCAATAACAACACTGTAAGCAGCGAGACTCATCAAATCATTCGTAATGTATTTCTAAGGGACAGTGGCTGTTGCACACAAACACATTTTACGTGGTTTCAACAGGGCAAAACTACATTTATTTATTAAACGTTATTTCAAATGTTGGGTTACTCTTGTTTGACTTGTGCTGATACAGTTTTGCCATTGCTTGAATAAAAGACGTACATTGAGTCAACCTGCCATTCGTTGTACAGTACTTAAGACCTAATATAATAACGTCTGTTACAGCCCTCTACAACAGACATATTCGGTAATTATAAAACAAATAATAAATAACTGCGACACAGTGTCCTAGCCGAGGAGCTGGAATAGTCAGTAGTACCTGTGAGACTCCGTTGGTGGCTGGTAGTTTGGTGAGGAGGTTCTGCTTGTTGGTGCAGGGGCAGAGGGATTTGATGTTGTGTTTCTCTCTCAGAGAGTGCATGGAAGTCACCAACTCTGTCAGCACTGAAACATCAAGAAGACGTGGCAGAATTGAAACATTTCAGAAAAAAAAACTGGACTTTTGTTAAAATGGAACATGGTCCAGTAGTTATTACATTACTGCAGTAACATAATGCCTACCACTGGTTGAGCTCATCATCCAAAATAAATGACAAAACATGTTTTTTTTCTTGACTTCTTCAGTCCAAAAATATCACTATCAATCTTTAACCCATCAGCGACACACTAGTCTACTGTATGTGTGTTCAAGAAATGGCAAGACAAAGCAGCAAAGAGATACAGAGGACCATGGAATGCAGACATGGTGTAAACAGGAAGATAAAGAGAAGTAGAGTGTGTACTGTACCTGTGCCAGGTATGATCTGTGTGGGCATCAGGTGTTTGTGATCGTGAGGTTGGCCTTTCACACACTTAAGCCAGCCGTATAGTTCTTTATCTGATCACAGAAAGAGAGACACAAGTCAGTTGCTGTATAAACATCACAATTATCATACAACTGTGTTAAGAGTGATTTATGGTTCTGTGGAGGCTCCACGCAGAGCTTTCTCCGTAGCCTACGTAAGTGGCCTGAAGTTTATACTTGGTGTGTCTCCTCAAGCCACTCCTCCCAGTCATAATAATACTCAAATTCCACGAGGCTCAGGCCGAGGAGGGGGAGTTGCAGCCATATTTGATTCAAGCCTGTTAATTAATCCTAAACCTAAACTTAATTATAACTCGCTTGAAAGCCTAGTTCTTAATCTTCAACATCCAACATGGAAAACAGTACAGCCAATTATATTTGTTGTTGTTTACTGAGCTCCAGGTCCGTATTCAGAATTTTTATCTGAATTCTCTGAGTTTTTATCATGTGTAGTCCTAAAATCAGACAAAGTACTTATTGTAGGTGATTTTAATATCCATGTGGATATTAACAACGACAGCCTTAGTATTGCTTTAACTCACTATTAGATTCAATTGGTTTCAGTCAGAGATACCACTTACTGTTTTAACCACACCCTCGACCTTGTGCTGACATATGTCATCGAAATTGAAGATTTAATAGTATTCCCGCAGAATCCTTTATTATCAGACCATTTATAATAACTTTCTAATTCTTACTACCCGACTTTATGAAATCAGATAAAAGCTTCTCCACTAGATGCCTATCTGACAGTGCTATAGCTAAATTTAAGGAAGATATTCCAACAGCATTTAACTCAATGTCATACCTTAATTTAACACAGGACCTTTTTGTTAACTTCAGTCCCCCCCAAATTGATAACTTTGTAGACAGTGCTACAGCCTGCCTACGGACGACTTTAGACTCTGTTGCTCCCCTCAAAAAGAAGACGATGAAGCAAAGGAAACTAGCACCTTGGTATAACTCCCAAACTCGCAAATTAAAACAAATCTCGCGAAAACTTGAAAGTAAACGGCGTTCCACCAAACTGGAAGAATCTCGTTTAGATTGGCAAGACAGTCTGAAAACCTATAGGAAGGCCCTCAGAAATGCCAGATCAGACTATTACTCATCACTAACAGAAGAAAATAAGTAGCTGTAGCCAGGCTGACAGACAGTCACAGCTCTACTGAGCCATCTATTCCTATAGCTCTGAGTAGTGACGACTTCATGAGCTTCTTTGATGATAAAATTATAACAATTAGAGATACAATTCATCACCTTTTGCCCTCAACTTCTAACAGTTCACCTTCAAACACAGGACTGCTAGAAGGAACAACAAGACCTGACATATACTTAGACTGCTTTTACCCTATAAACCTTCAACAATTAATGTTAAAGGTCTCTTCAGCTAAGCCATCTACCTGTCTCTTAGACCCCATCCCAACGAGGTTACTTAAAGAAGCGCTACCACTGGTTAACATTTAATTATTAGATATGATTAATATGTCTCTATTAACATTATTATTATGATTAATATATTCTCTATGTACCGCAGTCATTTAAAGTAGCTGTGATAAAACCTCTCCTGAAAAACCCCACCCTCGATCCTGAGGTCTTAGCCAACTATAGACCTATATCTAATCTTCCCTTCCTCTCCAAAATCCTTGAGAAGGTAGTTGCTAATCAGTTATGTGATTTCCTACATAGCAATAGTTTATTTGAGGACTTTCAGTCAGGATTTAGAAAGCATCATAGCACAGAGACGGCACTGGTGAAAATTACTAATGACCTTCTAACTGCTTCAGACAAAGGACTTGTCTCCATACTTGTCTTACTAGATCTTAGTGCTGCATTCAACACTATTGACCATACCATCCTGTTACAGAGACTGGAACACTTAGTTGGCATTAAAGGAATTGCACTGAGCTGGTTTAAGTCCTATTTCTTTGATTAATCTCAATTTGTTCATGTTAACGATAAATCCTCCAGGTACTCTAAAGTTAACCATGGCGTTCCACAAGGCTCAGTGCTTGGACCAATTCTATTCACCTTGTATATGCTTCCTCTAGGCAATGTTATTAGGAAACACTCAATTAACTTTCACTGTTATGTGGATGACACCCAACTATACCTATCAATTAAGCCAGACAAAACCAGTCAGTTAACTAAACTCCAAGCATGCATCAAAGATATAAAAGCATGGATGACCTACAATTTTCTGATGTTAAACTCAAACAAAACTGAGGTGATTGTGCTGGGCCCTAAACACCTCCGAACCTCATTATCCAAAGATAGAGTTACTCTGGATGGTATTGCAAGAGATCATATTTCTCCTGTTTTAGCTTCTCTGCATTGGCTCCCTGTAAAATTCAGGATTGAATTTAAAATCCTCCTCCTGACCTACAAAGCTCTAAATGGTCAAGCACCATCATATCTTGAAGAGCTCATAGTACCTTATTGTCCCACTAGAGCACTGCGCTCCCAGAATGCAGAGTTACTTGTGGTTTCTAGAGTCTCTAAAAGTAGAATGGGAGCCAGAGCCTTTAGCTATCAGGCTCCTCTCCTGTGGAACCAGCTCCCAGTCTGGGTCCGGGAGGCAGATACTGTCACCACGTTTAAGAGTACACTTAAAACTCTCCTCTTTGATTAAGCTTATAGTTAGGGAGTGAGGAGATGCAGCGTTCGCCTAGACCGGCGGGGGAGGGTGTATAGCTACAGACACGGCACCCCTTCTTTTCTCTGCTTCTCTTCATATTCGTTAGATTCATCTACCATATAATCAATGATACAATCAAAGTAGAGGGAGGCAGGCCAGTACAGCCCGATCCGGTTGGGGAGAGTTCTAGCCCGACCAGGCACCTCTCTTTAGCCTGTCTCTCTTGGTTATGCAGTTTTAGTTTTAGACTGCCGGGGGACTTCCTTTGACACACTGAGCTTCTCTCTCCTCTCTCTTCCCATTTGTGTGCATCAATGTCCCAGAAATGCTTGCTACTAACCTAGCTCTGGGGAGTCTATTCCCCGGAGTCCTTATGTTTTTTCTCGCCCAGCAAGATCATGGATGCAGCGTGGTCCTGCTCCAAGTCCGCGCCCTGCTACACCCTGCTACCCTTACGGTGCCCTGCAGTGTCCTGCTGCGTCCTGCTGCACCCTGCTACGTCCAGCTATGCTCTGCTGTGCCATGCTACATCCTGTAACGCCCTGCAGTGCCCTGATATGACATGAACTACTACAACTACTATTTCTAGTCACTGATCCATTATCTTTATTGTGACTGTTATTGCCACTGTTCTTAACACCCCCAACCGGCTCCGTCAGACACCACCTACCAAGAGCCTGGGTCTGCCGAGGTTTCTTCCTAAAAGGGAGTTTTTCCTCCCCACTGTTGCACTGAATGCTTGCTCTTGAGGGAATTACTAGAATTGTTGGGTCTTTGTAAATTATAGAGTGTGGGCTAGACCTACTCTATTTGTAAAGTGTCTTGACATAACTCTTGTTATGATTTGATACTATAAATAAAATTGAATTGAATTGTGTGTGTGTCGATCTAATAGCAGGGCCGGCATGTGTGTGTTTGTGGGGAGTGTGTGATAGAGCGAGTGAGAGAGTGACAGTGATTATCTTCAGAGCGAGTAGCAACTCTAGAGGCGTAGTGAGAGAAACAAAGTGTCTCCCCTGTTGGGAAATGCAACGCTACCAAGCCACGGCTGAGCGACGTGCGTCACCGCGACGTGTAGTTAAATTTTTTGAGAGGTGCACGACACGTCAGGCAACGGCGTAGGGTCCAGCTCGGGGTCGGTATCTCCACGTACCTACGTAGTCACGCTTTAGCCTGCAGCAAACTGAGGAGTTTTATAATGTCAGTGCTGTTTAGTTCTTCACTGTCTGTAGAAATGAATCTGGCAATGCATTCTCCTACTTAAATTCAGATCAGTGGTTCTTGAACTTTATTTTCACTAAATGCTGATTTAAATGACTAACAGAGGTAGCTTGCATACAAAAGCAATATGTTTACATGCACAAAAGGAAAAAAAGGTTATATTTGGAAATGTTATGCAGAAAATTGTACTTGTGTATTTGCATTGTAATGTAGTCTGGTTACTGTAAATACATGTTTGCATGCCACAAACAAGTCAGAAAAAGAACTTCAGATCAACAGTTTAAGAGAAGAATTTGTCAGGTAGTGTTCCGGCTCAGATTTTGTGTTTAGGTTTCCAATTTTTGTTGTATAAACACATTTTTGAGGGTCTGGAACATGAACCAAGGATGCCAGTAAAAAAAAAAAGAAAAAAGTACATTTGATGTGGGGTTTATCCTGGCTGGACTGGTAGCAGTCAGTTCACTGGCTTTCTGCGATATGAGTGCATGCAAGAATCCCTGTTTAGCCTGCTTGTCTAGCCTCTCACTTGGCTGCTAACTGTCCAAACACACACACAACTGACCTTTGGAGCTCCTTCTCTCCTTGGCCTTGTAGCAGTCCAAGCAGACAACGAAGCCACATTTCTGACAGACCCAGTGGATGTTGAAGAGTGTTGCCTCGCAGGCGTCACACATCTCCCTCACCCCCCTCACCGCTCGCTTCCACGCCAGCTTGGCTGAAGCACACAAACACAAACAACGTGTTTAAAAACATACTTAGGGTTATTTAATTACAGTGACTATGTTTACATGCACATAATATTCTGTTTGTTGCCCTTATTCCGAAAAAGACTTATATTCCGATTAAGTTTACATGGCTAATGAAAGTGAATGTTCCACTAATATTCCCGTTTACATGTAGCCATGCTAAATATGATTTCTTAAGTTTTCCAATGGTGGAGGACTTTTTGTCCTTCAACCAGCTTTTTGTAAAGGTCGGCGTATTGATGTGTGAACATATCCAAAAACCTGTTGATATCCAAGTCTCTGATAATGTTTAAAAGTAGCTGTGTTTCTCCTTCTTATCGGGTCTGCAGCCCTGCAAACTGTTGGCTGGGTGGTTTGTGTACAGCAACCATAGCAACGCACAGAGCTGACCATAAGTCGTAAACAGGCAAGAGGCCGCAAACGGGTAAAAATCCTGATTGAGACGCATATTCTTAATGCACTGTTTACATGTCCAAAAAATGCCTCTAAAACCTGAATAATACCGGAATATCCCACGTCTTAATTGGAAAACGCTATATTCGGAAAAGGGCCTTATTAGGAATATCCAACCGGAATATGCTGTTTGCATGACTTGTATCATATTCAGAATAATAGTGGAATATTGTTGTGCATGTAAACATAGTGTGTGACAGCTTACCATCCTTCTTGACCCAGGTGGCTGCAGTATTCTCAGTCACAACCATCTGACAGAACTTGTCTCCTATGAAGCTGAGGATGTACTTGGCTGTGGTTTGGTCCAGGTGGCTCTCCTCCATCAGCCCAGGGACCCACAGGGCCAGTGCTTCATCATCAAACTGGTCTGGAGTGGAGAAGCCATCCATCCGGATGACTCCATTTTTACTGAAGGAAAGCCTGGATGGGAGGAAACAGGTTATTAGCACACAAATAACACAAGTCAATAAATATGATAAGCATCCTTCGTGACTACTGGGGACACCCAGATAATAATAATAAAAAATATCAACTTGGGACTCATACAGCAAGATGGAGACGACTGAAAGCCTCTTTTGCACACTATGCACCACAACACACGTTTCTATGCTGTTTAAATTGCTGTTCAAATATTAAGCCCTCACATTGCTGCTCAATTAGAAAAGCTAATAGTGCCACACACCTTATTAAATTTCCAGCTGACGCCAAGCAGACCGACTGTATGACTTATTCGTCTTTATATAAAATAGGAAAGGCAAAGTGACTATTCTGCTGCCAGAAAGGGAGATCTAGAAACATCACCAGTCAAACTGTGTTAAATATTGAATGTAGCTGCTGTGTCTGTCAACTTACATCACCACTCTGTAGTTGTCTGACCGATACAGATTATAATGCTGTATCTGACAGAAATTGGACAAATTGTACTACAAAAAATAGTACTTGCAAGATTTTGAAATGAAATATAAATATGTGTGCTGCTGTCGTGCTCATCCCATATTTATATTTCATTTCAAAATCTTGCAGCCATTGGAAGTCACAAAGAGTGCAAAACACAGTCCCAACAATCCTTACATCTTCTGCATATTCAAAGGATGCACTGGAGATGGCACCTGCAAATATTAATATATGAGGTGTATACTGTGGGCCTTTCCCATTTTGTGCATCCCCAATTCCTCTCCTCGATTCCCTTCCTCGCGTCTTAGTCCCACCCACAGGAGATTTGAGGAGTCGAGGAGGAGCCCCGAGGAGAGAGTAACAAACACGAGACATCTCTGCCTCCGAGCCGTCATTAAAAGCGACGTCAATTAAATATGATGAGCAGTACTGCATCAGCTGTTTATCGTTTTGTCACACGCTGCATTTTATGATCTCTGTAAATTCACAACATGGATGAGAATGTTTTTATTTGTTGTATTTACAGTTGAGGCCAAAATTATTAGCCCCCCAGGAATTATGGAACATTTTCCTAAAATTCTTCCCAATGTTTGCAGCATTGATAAAACTTGATATAATCAAACATTCACCAGTGCTAATTAGTAGCTTTTGGTACATTTTGGAATATAAAATTGAGCGTCAGCTTTAGTTCTAGCAGGCCAAGTAGTCAAAACGCTGCTAACCGCTATTGGCCAACAACACCGTTGCACCAGCCGATCTGCATCAGCTGATCTGCATCAGCTGATCTGCAGCAGCTGATCTGCATCAGCTGGTCACTTCCCTCGCTGCTTAATGGCTACACTTAACAAGAGATGTTCCGATACCGATACCAGTACCAGTACCAGTATCGGCTCCGATACTGCCTAAAACGCTGGTATTGGTAAGTACTGGAGTTTATGCACCGATCTGATACCACATAATAAAGCCCTAAAGACAATCTACGTTAAATTAGTTTATTTATGTTCTTTTGCCATTATAACTGACTACTATAAAGAGTTTAACCTGAGCCAGGCCGACAACAAAGACAGAAATCATATCACATCCATACAGGGATAGTAGTATACAGTTGTTAAAACATAATAAAATATATGACACACTGGTATCGGATCAGTACTCGGTATCAGCTGATACACAAGTTCAGGTATCGGAATCGGTATCGGGAAGCAAAAAATCGGGCCATCTGTACACTCAACAGGCGCCCTACTTGAAGCTGATTCAGTTTGTTCTTGCTGCTTGCTGCTTTTAGTTTGCTCCTAAAGGCTCGCTGCTAGTTTGCTCCTAACTGCTGCTTTAGTTTGCTCTAAATGCTTGCTGCTCGCATTTCTGCTACCCACCTCCTCCCCTGCTCCACCTTGTCGTGTATAACATGGCATTTGCTTCTATGTCATCGTTGCTGCTCTGTTCATATGGGGGAATAGTTTAGCTCTCCCAGTCTTAAACTGTGTGAGCGTCCCCTAATGCTGCTGCTGCTGCTGTCTCCTGATTCACTGCTCTTTCATGGTGCTCATGAAAGGTCAGGAGACTCCATACCGCCAAATTTAATTCATAATTTATGCAATAAAATTTCTTAAAGCATTTTATTGTCTGCGTTGTTCTTGACAAAATGGACCTGACAGAAATACATTTTTAGGCTTGCTTTATATCAAATATAGTGAAAAATGGGGTGGTCAAAAATATTAGCCCCCATGTGAATTTTTGCTTTCAAAACACACCTAATTAACCAATCAGCATTCAAACCACACCTGTGCAGTCAATTGGCTTCCTAACAACACCTGAGCATTCAATCAGCATAAAAGGACTCCAAGGAGCAGGGCACTTGAACACATTATTGAGAGGGACTACTTTTACTCACCATGCCAAAGACTAAGGAAATCAGTCTTGAGCTCAGAAAGAAGATAGTGGAGGCTTATGATAAGGGAGAAGGCTATACTGCCATTTCCAAGCGATTCACAGTGTCTAGAGTACAAGGAGACACATTCTGTAAGAAACAAACCTGGGCGTGGTTGTAAGCGCAAGATTTCAAGAACTCTGGAGAGGAAAATAGTCAGAGATGTCAGCAAGAAGCCCCGGACATCTGCCAAGATGATTGTTGCTGACATGGCCTCTTCTGGAGTTGATGTTTCAAGGAACACAGTTGTGAGGGCTCTTCATCGTGGTGAGCTTCAGGGCCATTGTCCCAGAAGAACCCCTTAACTCAAAGAGCGGCACATCACAGCCAGACTGAGGTTTGCCCGTGAACATTTGAAAGATAAAGATGAGTTTTGGAAGCCTGTGCTTTGGTCTGATGAGACTAAACAGGAACTGTTTGGGCACATGGATGTTGCTTATGTTTGGCGAAGAAAGAGAGAGGCCTTCAACCCTAAGAACAGTTAAACATGGTGGTGGGAGCATCATGCTGTGGGGCTATTTTACAGCCTCAGGCACAGGGAGCCTTGTTCGGGTGCATGGCATCATGAAAAAAGAAAATTATGTTGAAATTGTGAGGGATAATATGCAGAAATCTGTTCATAGTCTATCCCAACGCATACATCAAAATTGGTCCAACAGTTCCTGAAGGATACCAAAACCAAGGTCCCGGAGTGGCCTGCACAGAGCCCAGACCTCAATCCTATTGAGAATCTGTGGGGGGTGCTCAAAGTGAATGTCCATGCTCGGAAACCACACAATTTGGACCAGCTGGAACAATTTGCAATGGAAGAATGGGCCAAAATCCCTCAGGAGACCTGTGCCAACCTAGTAAAGAACTACTCTAAGAGGTTGTTGTCAGTTGTGGCTCAGAAAGGGTACACTATTGACTATTAATGGCCTGGGGGTTAATGATTTTGGACGTCTCATTTTTGCCCTTTCTTGTTTCAACTCAGTGTATCAATAAAGTGGACATTTTGTCTTTGTTATTTTGGAAACAAATACACTATTAATACTTATTAATGGTCATTTCCATGGAGAAATCAAGAGTTTTGTCTAATTTCATAAGGGGGGCTAATAATTTTGGCTTCAACTGTAACACACATGCACGCACGCACGCATATATTATATACACACAAATGCACTATATCTGTGTGGATTGGCTCTGTATCTGAATAAGCTTAACATCTACCACCTTCGAACCACCTGAATGAATTATTTTCTCTACGATTTACAGACCCACATGGACGTTTAACTCGGTTGTCCCTGCAGGCTCTGTTGCTTTTTAAATGATGAAGTGTTTTCTATAACAATTTACTTTAATGATTAGAGATGCTGTTTGTAAAAGTTTCCATGTGCGCAGAAATGCCACTGCAGCTGATATCGTAGAATATTTAAGCAGCAAAACTTACTGTAGTTATAAACTGGACAGAGTAAACAGAACTTGACCTTTAGATTCTGAAATAATCCTAATGAAGTTAAATTGCTGTTTCTCGAGCATCTCTCAGACAATCTTACAAATGAAGCTGTCTGTCTGACAGCAGCTCTGATATGTTCACCTTTTAGAGAACGTTAATATTTTCCTCATTGATTGTGTATTATTTCACCCACCTGCTATTAATCAGAATAATAATTTGTAAAATCTGACCGGGCCGATTCGTAACGTTTGATTAAATACGGAGCCGCGGATATTATCACTCTCTCTCTCTCCTGCCCTCGCTCTGGCACACCTCTGTTTACATGTGGTGGGTGAAAAGTCTTCTGCAAGGATACATCAGTGTATCCTCGATTTTAACTCCTGAGAGAAATGGAAAAAGCCAATGAGTAATCCTCATAAGTATAAAATGCTAATGTGTCAAAAAGTAGGGCATATGCATTTATTTACTGGCTTCTAGATGAGCCATCTCTCTGTAAACCCACCCTTGTCTATGGTGTCCTCAGACAACCCAGTCAGCTCAGGTGAATCCCAGTCTACTGGGTCAGACAAGGAGGAGGTGAAATAGGGTGACAGAGAGAGCAAGAAATAGAAGGGGAGGGGGAGACGGAGCTGTTGCCACAGCAGCAGCAGTCCTGCAGTGAGGAAAAGATTATAGAGTAGAAAATCCTCTTTGGCAGATTTACCCTGTTAGACCCCAGACTGCAGCTGTTGCTTATCCAACTCAAGTGTGTGTGTGTGTGTGTGTGTGTGTGTGTGTGTGTGTGTGTGTGTGTGTGTGTGTGTGTGTGTGTGTGTGTGTGTGTGTGTGTGTGTGTGTGTGTTAATGTGCATTCACAGTAAATGTGTGCGAGAGCGAGAAACAAAGACAGAGGCAGTACATACCGTACAAGCTATGTGTTTTGCCAAGGCAGAATGTTTGGTGAAAACTCTCTCCTCTCCTCTCTCCATCTGTGTTATTGGATTTTGACATGTAGCCTCTAAAACAAGAACTCCAAGGTTTGCTCTCTTTACATAAAAGGGTAAAAGACTGGTAAGGACTGGTTTCTTAGTAGCAGTCTTTCCTTGCCTCTGATGCTCAGTGCTTGCTCATGGGGGAATGTTGTGTCTCTGTAAATTAAAGAGCATGGTCTAGACACCTCCACATGAAGGGAGCAAAGTATCTAAGGTTGTGTTTGAGGAGGAATTGGGGGCTTATTACAGCTGCAATTGTAAGTGTAGTCATGTCTAACATTCACAGTAAATGAAACCAGAATAAACCATCAGAATTAGAACAAATTTCAGAAAC
The DNA here is from genome assembly GCA_023631565.1 of Gymnocephalus cernua. Lineage (NCBI taxonomy): Eukaryota > Metazoa > Chordata > Actinopteri > Perciformes > Percidae > Gymnocephalus > Gymnocephalus cernua. The sequence continues at coordinate 29,731,670 of CM042443.1, read as the reverse complement.
GTTTAGGGAAAGAAAAAAATGTAAAGTCGACAAGTTTTACCGTCTGAAATAGTAGAAGCGACAGAAAACAGGGGAATGTGTCGGCTCCTCTCCCTTCTTGCTGCGGACAACCCTGCACTCCCGACACTTTTGCAGATTGGGTCCAATTTCAGCACACGAGTCATCCTGCAGGAAAGACTCCGCCGTCTGCTTCAGCTTCTTCACCTTCCTCCAGTCCTTCAGGACAGAGCGGGGGATCCCATCTGAGAAGAGTGGTGCCCAATATCAAGCTACTGACAGTACCTACATTTTATTATGATGCTTATAAACTTGGTGTCAATGACATCAAAACATAACAACATAAGAAATACCAAAAGAGAGAAGATCAGAGAAGACACTTAGAAAATGTAACATTTTAGCTTCACGTACCCAATAGGTTTTGCATTCAAACATACAGTACATGTAACAATTCAATATCAACTCTTTACTTTTTACATGACCAGATCATTCTGGAAAGTTGTTTCTTCTCACCACTGTGGCAGCAAGAAAGATGGAGAGGGAAGATTAAATCTACTATTTTCAATTATTTTCTTTTTTAAATCCAGGAATACTGAATTAGAGATACACGAAGAATTCTTATGTAAAGGTTTATGGGGGTAAAAGGTGACACATCTTGCAGTGTACAGTAGGTGTAGTAGGTATGAATAGTAAATGTATCTATGAACAAGTATTGTGTGAATCAAAGTCTGATACTGTAGCTCTTCTTCCTCAGAATCAGAAAAGGTCTGTACCATAGAGCTCCATTGTTGACCAAAAACTAAAAATACATTGAGGGCCCTATTTTAACGATCTGAAACACAAGTATCAAGCGTGAAACGTAAGTAGCTTTGTGGGCGGATCTCGGGCGCTGTTGCTATTATACCGGCGGGCTAAATGAGTCTTGCACCCGACGCAAATCTAAAATGGGTTGGTCTGAAGTAGCTAGGTGTGGTTTGGGTGTAACATGCAGTAAACCAATCAGAGCGTCATCGCACATTCCCTTTAAGAGCAGGTACGCTTGTTCCATGGCAGATTGCTATTATGACGGTGGATTTGCCTGGCGCACGGGTTCACAGCCGAGGAGACGTTCTCGTCAGGGCTGGAGCAGGAGCTGTCTGGGATGCAGCAAAGTAATAAATGCTCGTCTTGACCGGGTGGAGATGTTGCTGCGGCCTCTCGGGCTCATCTCCTCAAGTCTGGAGAGGATTGCTGCAGCCATGGAGCGTGGGCCTCCAAACGCACCACCTGCTCCTGTTGTGCCCCTTCCTCCTCCCCCCACTCCATCTCCGTCCACCCGCTCCACCAGGAGCACATCGCGCATTGCCACTCCCGGACCCTCAAGTGTCCAATCCCGCTGTAGTTCAACATCACGTCTCCTTAAGTCCTCTAATATTTCCTCATTTATGTCATCAACACATCCATGATTCATGGAAAAACACAACAAGCCACAAAGAATGCTGCGACTTGTTGAGGACTGGACTGTAAAGTTCCTCCTGACCTATCCAAACACCTGAAGAGCATTTTCAGTAATAGTTTTCCTTGTAATTATGTATGGTTTGCAAAAATGGGAACTGCTGCGTCCGTGTAGATGAGAGAAGGTGTATGCGTGTTGTGTACACGCTACATTATGGCCAAGCATGTGCCCCTAAAATAGCAACTGACTTTAGACTAGCACCACTGACTTTAGACTAGAGCCACTGACTTTAGACTAGCACCACTGACTTTAGACTAGCACCACTGACTTTAGACTAGCACCACTGACTTTAGACTAGCACCACTGACTTTAGACTAGAGCCACTGACTTTAGACTAGCACCACTGACTTTAGACTAGAGCCACTGACTTTAGACTAGAGCCACTGACTTTAGACTAGCACCACTGACTTTAGACTAGCGCCACTGACTTTAGACTAGAGCCACTGACTATAGACTAGCACCACTGACTTTAGACTAGAGCCACTGACTATAGACTAGCACCACTGACTTTAGACTAGAGCCACTGACTTTAGACTAGCGCCACTGACTTTAGACTAGCGTCACTGACTTTAGACTAGAGCCACTGACTTTAGACTAGCACCACTGACTTTAGACTAGCACCACTGACTAGCACCACTGACTTTAGACTAGCGCCACTGACTTTAGACTAGCGCCACTGACTTTAGACTAGCACCACTGACTTTAGACTAGCACCACTGACTAGCACCACTGACTTTAGACTAGAGCCACTGACTTTAGACTAGAGCCACTGACTTTAGACTAGCACCACTGACTTTAGACTAGCACCACTGACTTTAGACTAGCGTCACTGACTTTAGACTAGAGCCACTGACTTTAGACTAGCACCACTGACTTTAGACTAGCACCACTGACTAGCACCACTGACTTTAGACTAGCACCACTGACTTTAGACTAGAGCCACTGACTTTAGACTAGCACCACTGACTTTAGACTAGAGCCACTGACTTTAGACTAGCACCACTGACTTTAGACTAGCACCACTGACTTTAGACTAGAGCCATTGACTTTAGACTAGCACCACTGACTTTAGACTAGCACCACTGACTTTAGACTAGAGCCATTGACTTTAGACTAGCACCACTGACTTTAGACTAGCACCACTGACTTTAGACTAGCACCACTGACTAGCACCACTGACTTTAGACTAGAGCCACTGACTTTAGACTAGAGCCACTGACTTTAGACTAGCACCACTGACTTTAGACTAGCACCACTGACTTTAGACTAGCGTCACTGACTTTAGACTAGAGCCACTGACTTTAGACTAGCACCACTGACTTTAGACTAGCACCACTGACTAGCACCACTGACTTTAGACTAGCACCACTGACTTTAGACTAGAGCCACTGACTTTAGACTAGCACCACTGACTTTAGACTAGAGCCACTGACTTTAGACTAGCACCACTGACTTTAGACTAGCACCACTGACTTTAGACTAGAGCCATTGACTTTAGACTAGCACCACTGACTTTAGACTAGCACCACTGACTTTAGACTAGAGCCATTGACTTTAGACTAGCACCACTGACTTTAGACTAGCACCACTGACTTTAGACTAGCACCACAGACTTTAGACTAGCACCACTGACTTTAGACTAGAGCCACTGACTTTAGACTAGCACCACTGACTAGCACCACTGACTTTAGACTAGCACCACTGACTTTAGACTAGAGCCATTGACTTTAGACTAGCACCACTGACTTTAGACTAGCACCACTGACTTTAGACTAGCACCACTGACTTTAGACTAGCACCACTGACTTTAGACTAGAGCCACTGACTTTAGACTAGCACCACTGACTTTAGACTAGCGCCACTGACTTTAGACTAGCACCACTGACTTTAGACTAGAGCCACTGACTTTAGACTAGCACCACTGACTTTAGACTAGAGCCACTGACTTTAGACTAGAGCCACTGACTTTAGACTAGCACCACTGACTTTAGACTAGCACCTCTGACTTTAGACTAGCGCCACTGACTTTAGACTAGCACCACTGACTTTAGACTAGCACCACTGACTTTAGACTAGCGCCACTGACTTTAGACTAGCACCACTGACTTTAGACTAGCACCACTGACTTTAGACTAGAGCCACTGACTTTAGACTAGCACCACTGACTTTAGACTAGCGTCACTGACTTTAGACTAGAGCCACTGACTTTAGACTAGCACCACTGACTTTAGACTAGAGCCACTGACTTTAGACTAGCACCACTGACTTTAGACTAGAGCCACTGACTTTAGACTAGCACCACTGACTTTAGACTAGCACCACTGACTTTAGACTAGAGCCACTGACTTTAGACTAGCACCACTGACTAGCACCACTGACTTTAGACTAGCACCACTGACTTTAGACTAGAGCCATTGACTTTAGACTAGCACCACTGACTTTAGACTAGCACCACTGACTTTAGACTAGCACCACTGACTTTAGACTAGAGCCACTGACTTTAGACTAGCACCACTGACTTTAGACTAGCGCCACTGACTTTAGACTTGCACCACTGACTTTAGACTAGAGCCACTGACTTTAGACTAGCGCCACTGACTTTAGACTAGAGCCACTGACTTTAGACTAGAGCCACTGACTTTAGACTAGCACCACTGACTTTAGACTAGCACCACTGACTTTAGACTAGCGCCACTGACTTTAGACTAGCACCACTGACTTTAGACTAGCACCACTGACTTTAGACTAGCGCCACTGACTTTAGACTAGCACCACTGACTTTAGACTAGCACCACTGACTTTAGACTAGCACCACTGACTTTAGACTAGAGCCACTGACTTTAGACTAGCACCACTGACTTTAGACTAGCGCCACTGACTTTAGACTAGCACCACTGACTTTAGACTAGAGCCACCGACTTTAGACTAGCGCCACTGACTTTAGACTAGCGCCACTGACTTTAGACTAGCGCCACTGACTTTAGACTAGCACCACTGACTTTAGACTAGCACCACTGACTTTAGACTAGCACCACTGACTTTAGACTAGAGCCACTGACTTTAGACTAGCACCACTGACTTTAGACTAGCGTCACTGACTTTAGACTAGAGCCACTGACTTTAGACTAGCACCACTGACTTTAGACTAGAGCCACTGACTTTAGACTAGCACCACTGACTTTAGACTAGAGCCACTGACTTTAGACTAGCACCACTGACTTTAGACTAGCACCACTGACTTTAGACTAGAGCCACTGACTTTAGACTAGCACCACTGACTTTAGACTAGCACCACTGACTTTAGACTAGAGCCACTGACTTTAGACTAGCACCACTGACTTTAGACTAGCGCCACTGACTTTAGACTAGCACCACTGACTTTAGACTAGAGCCACCGACTTTAGACTAGCGCCACTGACTTTAGACTAGCGCCACTGACTTTAGACTAGCGCCACTGACTTTAGACTAGCACCACTGACTTTAGACTAGCACCACTGACTTTAGACTAGCACCACTGACTTTAGACTAGAGCCACTGACTTTAGACTAGCACCACTGACTTTAGACTAGCGTCACTGACTTTAGACTAGAGCCACTGACTTTAGACTAGCACCACTGACTTTAGACTAGAGCCACTGACTTTAGACTAGCACCACTGACTTTAGACTAGAGCCACTGACTTTAGACTAGCACCACTGACTTTAGACTAGCACCACTGACTTTAGACTAGAGCCACTGACTTTAGACTAGCGCCACTGACTTTAGACTAGCACCACTGACTTTAGACTAGCACCACTGGCTTTAGACTAGCACCACTGACTTTAGACTAGCGCCACTGACTTTAGACTATTGCCACTGACTTTAGACTGGCACCACTGACTTTAGACTAGAGCCACTGACTTTAGACTGGCACCACTGACTTTAGACTAGAGCCACTGACTTTAGACTAGAGCCACTGACTTTAGACTAGCACCACTGACTTTAGACTAGCACCACTGACTTTAGACTAGAGCCACTGACTTTAGACTAGCACCACTGACTTTAGACTAGCACCACTGACTTTAGACTAGCACCACTGACTTTAGACTAGCACCACTGACTTTAGACTAGCACCACTGACTTTAGACTAGAGCCACTGACTTTAGACTAGCACCACTGACTTTAGACTAGAGCCACTGACTTTAGACTGGCACCACTGACTTTAGACTAGGTTTTTCCTGGTCTGTGGCAGAATTGTTTTCTGAAACTGCAAAATAGCAGCAGGGAACATTTGCGCCTGAACACGCCTCCTCTTTTCACTGAACCGCCCCCGGGAGCGCAAGTTCATTCCCTAATTTACCGACGTGCATCTATGGACGGAAAAGTACGCTGTACGTCAGGTGAAAAATAAGAATGATACATGCGTCGGTGTACAAAGTCAATTGCGCTGGGTGCAAGATAGGGCCCTGAGTCACACTGTTGCACTGGGTGACATGTTCCTTCATTAAAATGAATACACACACTTTAGTTTATTTTGCCTCAATCCCACACACACTGCCACAAATACTCACTAGAGCACCAAATGTGGATGAATCTGCCACTGAAAATAGTCCCCAACAAATGCACAATTTAGTCCTGTTGGAGTACAAATTGTTAAAAACTAGTGTTTAGCTGTTTTAGAAAATTACTGAGCTTTAAAAAAAAAAAATATATATATATATACACTGTATATTTGGCGTTTTTAAATGATTTACTGTATGTATTTAGTTGGAACTAATAGGCTTGGGGCTAAAAGCCACAGACAGAGTAGGGAAGAAACCAATTAACACAGAATATTGCTAGCATGTGTTTAATCCTGGGAAACTCATTTAGACAAGACTGTCAAGACTTACTGCTGCTGGCTAGTTTGAGTTTAGTCTTCTCTCGGGCCGATCTGAAGATGCCATTGGGCTTCACGTCATCTTCCTCCTTTTCATTGTCTCCTTTCTTCTTGGCCATATCATTCTGCTTCTTCTTGTAGGTGGGTTTAGGCTGACGCTTGGCTCTGCCTTCCATTTTGCTCTCACTGCCGTCGGAATCATCTCCCCCGCTCTCTGAACCCGACTCGTATGACCGTTTGTTCCCTCGCCTTGATGAGGGAGCCGCTTTCCTCTCCTCCCCTCCTCCTCCTCCCACCTTCTCCTCCAGCTGCCTCTCTCGCTCCACTTTGCTTGCACTGTCTTTGCTCATTTCCACCTCACTGGAGGTAGAGGCGCTGAGATTGACTGTACAGGGTTTGATCATTTCTGCCATGGCTGAGGTGTTACTTGTGCTGGTGGTGGTGGTGGTGGTGGTGCTGGGCAGTTTCTCCGGTTTAGTACTGGTGGAGCATATAGTGGCAGTTGTGTTCCTGTCCTCCTCTGAGTGCCGGGTTAACCAGGCTTTCTTCAGCTTGTGGTAGTTACTGGGCTGCCCGCTGCTTGTTGAGGCTGGTCCAGAGCTCTGGCCGTTGGGCAGGGGACTGGACTTGCCCGTTGTTGTGCTCCCGCTTGCAGAGCTGCTGCTACTGCTGTCGATCGAAGACAATGAGGCTTGGCTGGGGGGTGGAGGGGGCGAGTTGTGAATGGGGGTTTTGTCAACTGGATCCACAGGTAGGAAGCAGTTTCCAGTTGCGATGGATGTTGGAGCAGTGGAGAAGTTGCTTTTGGATTGGGCGGCAGCCAAGGCCGCTTTGTGCTTCTTAAGGTGGACAAAGGAGGAGGAGTAAGGCTGACTGGAGCCAGAAATGGAGGAAGGTGTTGGGGTGAGGCTTGGACTGGGCTGTGGTGTCCCTGCTGGACTAGAGGGAGGCAGAGACCCCCCTGGTGATGTGTTGCGTGAGCCTAACCCCTCCTGGTACTCTCCTGGTCCTGAGTGGCTCAGCACCCGGCCACAAAAGCCAGTGTTATGGGCTGAGATCTCTCCTCGAGCTGAGACAGAGTAGCCCAGCTCAGAGATGGCTGTCCCACTGATACTCTGTATGCCAAAAGCTGATGCGGCTGAAATGGCAGTCTTGCACACAGAGTTTGTCATACTGGCCCCCATAGTTCCCTGCATGCCACGCATATAAGTATTTTTATACTGGACACACATGTCGTCCAGGTTTGAGTTGGGCTGGATAACCCTGCCAGCTACAGCTTCTCTAACACTCTCCCCTAGTCTGAGGCATTCTCCCTGAAGCTTGGATGGGTAGAACCTCCCCTGGGGGAGCTCTTTAAGGAGCATAGCACCAGATTTGTTAGCACCAAGAGGACTGTCGTACTTAATAGATGTCGATGGACGCACAATGACTGATGCCATTGCGGATTGGGGCTTGCCCCTCGACACTCCTTTCTCTCCAGAGAATGAGCCTCGTCTTTCCTGAATCATCTCTCCACCTCTCCACGCGTCTGTAGATGAAGTTATGATCTCCCCACTGATGGCCGAGGCCACAGAGGTGACGACGGCAGCGTTTCCATGACTTTTGACGTCCCTGAGTTCCGGCAGCAGCGTGGGGGGCTTCTGCTGCTCCGCTGAAGTTTTGCTACCAGCTGCCGCTAAGCTAACTGGCTGAATTGGTGTGAGTGTTGGCGGAGACAGGCGTCCACCATAAGCTGCTCTCTCCCTCTCTCTCTCTCTTTCCTTCTCCCGCTCCCTCTCTCGTTCTGCAGCCTCTCTGCGTTCTAGTGCGTGCTGTGTGGGCGGATGGAACACAGGTGCTCGGTGGAGAGATGGCATTGCCCTGAGCTGTTGCTGCTGCTGCTGTTGTTGTTGGTGGTGGTGGTGGTGATGGTGGTGGTGGTTGGATGCTGAGGAGGAAGAGAGAGACGTAGAGGAAGAAGGAGAAATGGCAGGGCTGCGGCGTTCTATCCTGTCTATACCTGTGTGGTGCGAATGCTGCTGCTGGACTAGTGTCACCTGCTGGCTGAGCTGCTCAGTGATTTTCCCTGCTAAACCCTCTCCTCCCTCTGGCTGGTGCTTAATGAGGGGAGGGGGCTTGGAGAGGGAGGCTTTGGAGCTATAGCTGCCCAGGGACAGAGCTCCCTGGCTTGGCACAGTGGCCCCGACACTGGCCACAACCCCTGGAGCTCCGCCACACACTTTCTCATAGTAAGAGCTAAGCTCCTTGGAGGGGTAAAGTCTTGGAGGCTCATTCACTACACTGTTGGACAGCGTGGTGAAGTAATTGCTCTTCTCTGATTGGATGACGTGGGGATGAATGTGGCCGGCCTTGGGGCCTGGGGAGGCAAGAGCTGGTAACCGCACAGGGAAGGCTGGATCTCTGCTCCTTTCTCTGTCCCTATCCATCCCCGGGTCACTGGAGCGCTGGATCTTAGCGGTGAAGGGAGCGACCTCGATGCTCTCTTTCAGGATTTGCCGATTCTCCTCTTTGTATTTACTGGCTCGGTCTGCTGCCTGAACCGCATCCTGTTAAAGAAAAAGCAAACACTGTTAAGTTGATTTTTTCAAGTTGCAGCACTCCTGTGATATTTTATATTGATTTACATGTTGACCAATATATGGAGCTGATAATGTAATACTGGATGTCAAGTAGTTAGTGGTGTCTAGTGGTGACAGTTGAGTCACCCAGGACAGCTGTGACTCAAAACATTTTAAACCATACTCCATCATACAGATAGATACAATAATGCCATAATAATAATAACAAACCTTGTAGATAGCAGCATATATATATATATATATATATATATATATATATATATATATATATATATATATATATATATATATAAGGGCTGTCAAAATAACGTGTTCATTTTGATTAATTAATCTGAGAAAAAATAGCGCATTAAAAAAAATAACGCAGATTAATCCATTCCATATTGACCTTTCACCCGGAGCCGTTCTAGCCGCCATTCGACTGTAAAATGAAGGAGGGAGACGAGAGAATGCGTTGCCACAGGCAACAGAAACATTGCTGCATGTGACGCTAGTTAACACTACACTCAACAGCAGGTAACGTTAGCCTACTGCTAGCTAGCAGCTGGATTAAACACGGTTAAAATGCTGACAGCTAACGCTAAACAGTGTAAAGTTTGACTGTATTTCACTCACTGTAGAGGATTCAGACACCTCTGCAGCTGCCGTTGTCCGAAAAATAAAGACGGAGACCTCGTGGTGCATTCAAAGTTATTGTAAAATCTGGTGGATGTTTTTGTCGTTCAATAGCAATTTACTAGTGAAATAACCCTATTCCTGAAGCACTTTTGAATGTATTTCCTCAGCATATTAGGTCATATTGTTGATTGTTATGGTCATTATTTGAACAGTGAAAATAATAATAAAAAGTTTTTTTTAACTGTAATGTCACTAATGCTGATTATTCATTGATTCATTTGAATTGAAATATTTAAAATACTTTCACAGCAAAAATGATGTATGCGATTAAATTCAATTAATTAATCACAGAGTATGTAATTAATTCGATTAAATTTTTTTAATCGATTGACAGCCATAATATATATATATATATATATATATATATATATATGTGTGTGTGTGTGTGTGTGTGTGTGTGTGTGTGTGTGTGTGTGTGCGCGCGCACAGAGAGAGAGAGAGAGAGAGAGAGAGAGTGTTGTCTCATGTCGTATGAGGGGTCCAAAACCGAGGCGGTACTACTAACTCAATCACAAAATATCACAATGAAAATGTGGAGTAATCAGACATTAGCGTCAACCCACCGGCCCGTTAGGGCTAAACAGCACATATCTGCGTTAATCACCACCAGAACCTGACCGTGCGTGTGCGCAAAGAGAGAGGGAGGGAGAGAGACGTTGTTGTCTTTTCATATGATCTTTAACGAATTTGACATTTCAGCAGAGGTGTTCATTTCCATACAGGTTTAGTGGCTTGACAGTTAACGGTGAAGTAGGGAATTTTATTCGCGGGGGCATTTTGGCGACTTAATTAACCCGACCCAGGGTGAGTCTGATGAAAACTGATGTATGGCGCCCGGTTCAACTCTGAGATTTTTCTCGCATTGCACAGGCTCTGAAGGAATAATCTCCGAGATTACGTTGCGTCTGCTGATGTGCAGGTTACCTTCCCCCCCTACACGGACACATACAGATAAGTCTCGCTTTATAAAATAGATAGCTTGCTTGTAAGTGGCATCACGCTCTGTCTGCACTTGTTTGCTTTGCATGTGTGGGATTGTGAAACGTCCTTAAATTCGGGAATTGTCGTTTGTTTATTCAAAGTAAAAGACAGTCCAAAGTAGTGCAACTTTGCACATTTTTGTGGGTCTGAGGTGTATGCCACATTTTAGCTGCCAAAGCTCCGCTGCTCTCTTCAACCCTCTCTAGGCGTTTTCCCACTGGACAGTACTTGTACTTTTTAGGGGAAAAGTACACTTCTAAGCAGTTCTAAGAACTACTCTCCCCCAAAATCTTTTTTCCCATTTGCATTCCCACCGGCCAAGTGGCAACAGGGACTGGTAGGAGGGGTAAGGTAGGGGTAAGGTAGGAGGGGTAAGGTAAGAGTGACGCAAGCACTGCAACGGTCTTCATAGCATCATCACTAGACCTTAGCACCACTGTCAGTACCCGATCCGTTCTGCGCATGTGCATAATTGCACCGGCGGAATGTCCAAAACATAGAACCGATCGGGTAGGGTCGTAAAAGTATGAGTTTCTGCGCATGTGCAGACCTTATGCACATGCGCAGAACGGATCGGGCAGGCGGAATGGATCGGGTACCGACAACCACATACAACAACAAAGCAGCATGATGGAGGAGAACATCAGAATGTTCCTGTTGTGTCTTGCTGGGATCCTCATAATGTAGTTTGAACAGCAGCGTTTAAAGACTAGGCTGGAGTCTCTCTCTCTCTCTCTCTCTCTCTCTCTCGCTGTGTGTGTGTGTGACGGCGGACCAGGCGCTTGTGGAGTTTAACGGCAAAAACGCAGTTAACCACACGTTCCCGTTAATCTTATGATGGACATGTGTTGTGATATTTAAACAAACAACGGCGAAATAAAAGCCTCTTACGAGACCGCGGTCTGAGAGTCTGCTAGTTTACAGCGGGGCGTCCCAGCATGACAGGCCGACCAGTAAACAAGCGATCCCGGGCAGCCACCAGCTACCAGTCCCTTCACTTTATGGAGCTCCGAAAACTTTGAAGCAAATTGTCAATTCTGCAACGATTTTCGGAACACTACCTATATTCGAAATCTAAATAGTTCATTTCTCGCCTAAAACGTTGTCAGAAGTGACTTTAATGATGAATAAGATGGTGAAAATTGCTAAAAATGTCCCGCTGTTGCTCTGTCTGCAAGTACAGACGGCGCACTATAAGATCTGGGTTGGCAGTGGGCGGGACTTATAATTTCGACCAATCAAGTAGACCTAGGAAAAGAGAAAAGACCCTGCTCTGAAGTAGGAGCTAAAAAAGTCCCGAAATATGGCCAGAGGAACTAAGAAATCCCCAAATTTGTCCGGTGGGAACACGACGAAAAAAGTGTTCTAGGAACGTTTTAGTTCTAAGAACTGCAAAAGTCCCTCTGGTGGGAAAACAGCTTCTGTCTCTGGTCCTGCGCTGTGTGCAGTGTGAGAGAGGGCGTGGCCAGCGGCTACAGCGGCAAAAGCCAATGTGTGCTTCTTTTAGATATATATTTAACGATATCTTTTGCATTTCTAATCCAAACGTCAAATTTGGCACTGCACTTACTCGTGCCCGGAGCACGATATATATAGTTTGAAATCCATCGGACTAACGGTTCGAGAGATATGCGCAAAACACACACAGACAGACATTCCTACAATTTATAAATAGATATTCAGTTAATGTAGATGTGATTATTTGTATCCATGTTTTTTTATTTAGCATAATAAGTATTAATTCGGGCTAATCTATGAAAAAGTTACTCAAAAATAAAAAAAATATAGCATATACACAGCCAAACATGTTGTGTAACACTACTATTAGTCCTACTGCTACTAATAACAACCATAATGTTGCTAATAATAATGTGGAGTAGTGTACCTGTGTATTTACCTGGCGAGCCTTGCAGTGGGGGTCCAGGTAGAGGCGGTGTAGGTGGACATCTTTCCCTGTGGGGGTTCGACTCCTGTCTGTCTGCTCCTGTTTCAGCTGGGCCAATGTCAACGTCCTGATCGGGTCCACGAAGCCTTTCTTATCCACATCTCTGCACACAGACAAGTCAAACATTTAACAAGTGATTACAGTTCACGAGGTTTCACCATAGATTTCATCAAACTATATTGAGGTAACAGACCGGTTTGGGCCATCTGCAGGTTATCATGGTATTACTGCCTGTTTAGCAGATTTGAATGAACATGACATAACTAGGCTAATGAGAAAGATGAGCGATGCTGTGTGTTTGGGTATTCAGTGGTGTCTAAATAATAGCTGGTGCTGAATGAACAAAGAGCATTCTGTCTGAACTGCTTTAATATTGGATTAGTGCCACTTCACTTTGTCTGACTGACCTGGCATTGCCTGTCTGTGTCTCAGG
>CM042443.1:29496205-29716205 GCA_023631565.1 Gymnocephalus cernua | reverse complement strand
AGAGGACTCTTGGTGCTGCTGCTGACGCTCGCACCGGCTCCCCCTGACTCCGACCTTGCCGGCACCGCCTTGAAACCAGACCGTGGAGGTTCAACTGCTTCTACTTTAGCCGACAAACGGCCTATCGGAGGTGGGGAGGTATCAGGGTACCTCTGTATTTTATGTTTAGAGACCTCGGGGGAGGTGTTGGGTTTAGGTTTAGAGATGTCCAGCAGGCCTGGGTGGGGCGTAGCCTTGAGAAGGTCAGCTGGGTTTGTGTTGGGGTAGGGATGACTCTGAGAATTGTTGGGGTGCTGGGGTTTCTGTTTGAGGGAGTCAAGCTGAGCTGGGTTGGGGCTCATTCTAGATTTGATTAAGTCAGGGGGGAGGACTGTGTTCATCTTGTGCAGGGTCGGTTGTTGCTGTTGGTGTTTTCTCGTCTCCTCGGACAGATACGGGCTCTTAATGCCGGGGTGGATAGATGTGTAGTGCTGCTGTTGTTGTGTGTGCTGATGATGATGATGATGATGATGCTGTGGCTGCTGCTGTTGATGATGAAGATGAAGAGGAAGGACAGTTTTCTCCTTCTCCACCAGCACCACATTTTGAACCATCGATGTGACAGGCCTGAAAAAAAGCACAGAATTCTTTTTTATTTTACATATGTACATCCAAAATAATCTACATTTTCTACTTTGAATTTAGAAAGATGGTGTCATTTAATTTAACTTGCTTCTTTTGATGAGGGAAAATCAATTGTATTTATATCACTATCAAAGTGTGACCACATTAATGCTTGTTATTTTCCATTTTGTGCTACATAATTACAAGCATGCTACACGCAGAAGCAACAACCCACATGTGTGTACAATGTAAAGTTTGGTTTAAAGTTGATAAATCATCCATGTATTTTTGAATATAATGGTGAGTCGGGAACACCAACCTGATTATTCTGGGGGGTCGCGACTATTAACGGTTGAAAAGCACTGCTCTAGAAGTCTAAATTAGTCAGTTTTCAGCACTGAATGTTTGACTATTTAAAACAATTCAGTCAAATTCACGCTACAGAAAGAAAAGAAGAACTGCTCTTACTACAGTGTCCTCTTACTGCACACACACACACACACACACACACACACCAGGTTGCTACAGTGCCCGCAAACTCGTTCTCTCATTACCTGTGAATCAGATTTTTCTGAGTTACATACTACGTCTAATTAAAGGACAACTGATCATATGAACATGATCATATCTGAATATCCTCTAAGGATAAGGTGGTCTATCTAATAACACCTGCCACCCAGTCATCATATCAGGACTTTTAAAAAGCGACATGAGGCATATTGAGGCTCCAGGAGGAAATTTGACTCAAAGTGGGTAAAGTGGGTTAAATATAAAAGAACGACACCAGAAATAAGTGGGACGCTGGAAGACTGTTTGTTATGTTTGGTGGTACAGGTTGGCACAGTTTGTTTTTGTTGGTATTTGTGGAGCCTGGGCTGTCTACAAAGACTGCGTGAGGAGATGTTTTTTTTCAGTGTGTTCAGGGGACAGGCAGCTAGCAGATAGTGAGGAGATGTTTTTTACAGTGTGTTCAGGGGACAGGCAGCTAGCAGATAGTGAGGAGATGTTTTTTACAGTGTGTTCAGGGGACAGGCAGCTAGCAGATAGTGAGGAGATGTTTTTTACAGTGTGTTCAGGGGACAGGCAGCTAGCAGTTAAAAAACCACATGACATCGCTTAGAGCACCTTTAAGTGACACCAAAAAAAAGCATCATGAGTTGTAACATTCAGAAGCTGACTTTAAGAAATACACTTAAACACAATTTTAAGCCTTCTGTTCTCACCTGATGACCTCAGAGGGAGCAAACTCTATCTTGTTGCCTAAGCTCCTGGCTGCTGCCATGCCACCTCCCATAATGCCCTGCTGCTGCTGCATGGGAGGCTCAATATCCGTCCTGCGGCCTCCTTCTGATGGTGAGGGAGACGGAGGGACGGGAGGCGAGGAGACGGGGGAGGGGTTGAGGGGAAGGTAAGGTGAGAGGGCCGTGGACTCTGCCTTCTGGGAGGCGAGCAGGGCTGACACTGCCTCTGAACTCTCCAGGTGCACCGTGGCCTGGGCATCATCTGTGATGTCGATCACACTGCCGGCTCCCAGGTGGGACAACAATGGCGTCTGGGATCGAGATGACGCTAAAAAAACAACATTATACTGTTAGTAAAGTCACTTCATTATCCCAAATGGGAAACTTGATCTGCAGACAGGACTGCAAGATAAAAAAACACTTACAAACACCTACAAATTTACAGACAACAATACAAAGACGTGGAGTACAAAGATGTTTCCTGTATATTCAACACCATAGGAGCAAACTTTAAAACGCCACGTCGAGCAAATGTAAATAACAACCCACTCGCCCGTTCGGGCATCATCGTATCATAATCATTTGATTTGAATGTGCCGCTGGGCAATCAAAAATTATGTTATTTTTTTCAAAAAAAATTTACACTTTTGATGTTTTCAACGCTTGACTTTTTTGACATTTGTTTTTAAATACAATTTTGTTTACATTTTTGATGCTTTTTAAATGTTTTTTTAAATACTTTTCTTTATGTTTTTGACAGAAGAATTCTTTTTTTACTTAAAAAAATGCTACATTGCATGTGCAAATTAAGCCGAGTTTTTGCACATAGAATAAAACAATTTTTACTCCTATTGCTCTTGAACTGGGGTACTCTAAATCTACGGCCTCAGGGGAGTGTTACAAACAAAGAGGGTGGTTTGTGCACTCTAATATAGACTGGGCCTTGCAGAGTACTTGCTGGTCAAAGATAGCCGTCAAGGGGGACTGTGGGAAACCTGTCACCTTGCCAGCCATCTTTACAATATGGCTGAGGTGGTTTTTGTCCCTGATGTTCAGGTTACTGCACCAAGCAATCATGGCAAAAGTAAGAACAGATTCAATAAAGGATCTTATAAAATAAAGACATAATTTTCCTATCTACAGTATTTAACGTATTTAAACTGCTCATATTATTATTTAGAGGTTGTACCAGAATAGGTTTACATGGTTTAATTTTCAAAAAACATCAAATATTTGTTTTACTGCACATTGCTGCAGCTCTTTTCACCCTGTGTGTTGAGCTCTCTGTTTTAGCTACAGAGTGAGACATCTCACTTCTGTTCCATCTTTGGTGGGAGTCGCACATGCTCAGTAACTAGGTAAGGACTACTAGCCAGTCAGAAGCAGAGTATGAGGGCGTGTCCTGACAGTACCTAGGTAAGGACTACTAGCCAGTCAGAAGCAGAGTATGAGGGCGTGTCCTGACAGTACCTAGGTAAGGACTACTAGCCAGTCAGAAGCAGAGTATGAGGGCGTGTCCTGACAGTACCTAGGACTACTAGCCAGTCAGAAGCAGAGTATGAGGGCGTGCCATGCTAGCAGCTAGGTAAGGACTACTAGCCAGTCAGGAGCAGAGTATGAGGGCGTGTCCTGACAGTACCTAGGTAAGGACTACTAGCCAGTCAGAAGCAGAGTATGAGGGCGTGTCCTGACAGTACCTAGGTAAGGACTACTAGCCAGTCAGAAGCAGAGTATGAGGGCGTGCCATGCTAGCAGCTAGGTAAGGACTACTAGCCAGTCAGAAGCAGAGTATGAGGGCGTGCCATGCTAGCAGCTAGGCGAGCATTATAACGTGTGTTCCAAAGTGACCACGTGTGTCTCTGAAGTAAAGGCTGGACTACAACAGAGCTGTTTGGAGCAGTTGGTGAACAGTGTTTTCTGGTGGAGATGGTAAGTCCCTTTGGGGGGGACTTTGGGCTTTTTCACTTGTAAACCTATAACCACAAAAAAGATATATAACACAATACAGGAAAGGGAAAAAACCCAAAAGCATAAGTAAAAGTACAAACGCTGCTGTCCCTTCTTACAGCTTCACAATTGGCATCAAAGATGACGGGAGAAATGATTTCTTGAAATCTATGACCATATCCTTGGTCTTTGTGGCATTGTAATTGGAGAAATGCCTTATCACACCAATGAACAAACTCATCTACCATTGGCCCACGGATTAGAACACTAAGCTCACTGATAATCATCATACGGGTGTATATGACAGTTGTCATTCATCAGCTGGCAGTACCTTTCACAGTGTTCTTGCTGCTCTCCATACTGCCGTCCTGAACGGTGTCGGACATCAGAGGCGTCTGTTGCCGCGGAGACTGGGTGATCTGTGTTACTGCGACCAACTCCTCCTCCTCCTTCGTTGTCATTTTGCCTGTTTCCTTAACCACGCCCTTTTTGCTGTCCTCCGCTGCCTGAAGCTCCACCCACGGGGACAGGCGACCAATAAGAGACGAAGAATTATTCATTTTGGTGGCCTGCATCACCGGCTTCTCCTCCTCCTCCTTTTTGGAAACACCACTTTGTTTCGCATCAGTGCTGCGAGTCTTTAGCTCATTCTCGGAGTTGGGCTCTGAGGAGGAGGAAGAGGAGGAGGAGGAGGAGGAGGATGACGATGATGAGGAAGAGGAGCATGAGGTCCTCTTGTTGTGTGGGTTTTCTGAGTCGCTGCTCTCTGACAGGTCAGAGGTCATGTCGGTTTTCAGCCTCTTTAGATCTGCCTTCTTCTCCTCTTCCTCGCCCTTCCTGCGTTTGTTCAGCGCCTGCTTGGCCTTGGACTTAGAGTCTGAACACATGAATAGAAAAAACAAAGAAGTCAGTTTTTTAAAACTCAAACACAGGTTTGAATACACTCTGCCACCTGCTTTCCATCTTCTCTACCTCATTCTTCACTTGAATCCTGTTGATTGTAGCGTGTTTACTCTGTTGTGGCATTTATTACTGACAAATTCCCTCCAAAGTATAATTCTAGCCAAACACTTATATAAGTGTTACATTTGTGTTTGAAAGAGGGAATCAGAAAACCAAAATCACTACAATGTCAAAACCCAAAACCCAAAGATATTCACTTTAATATGATTCTAAGATAAGAGATAAGATAAAACTTTATTGTCCGCTCACACAGAATATGTTCTTGCATCGTATGCTCCAACAATCAACAGATAACATAAAAAAACACAAATACAAAATAAAAAACATCTGTATGGTCACCCAACAAACATCTGACATATCTTTCTGTCAGTATCAGTAAAAACACTGCCAATAATCATCATCATCAAGAGCTTTCACTGTAACACAATGCTGGTGGCAGTAAACAACAGCAACAGCTGACTGGAGACGTATGACCCATTCACTACTGTCGACAGTGGCATTACAAAGACATATTAGAAATAACTACTAAAAAAAACACAGTTTGCTGCTTCTCTTCCTATTGAACTTTTCATGAAGTATGAAGTTTTAATGTAGTGGGTTTTGTGTTTGTGTTTTGAGGAACCACAATGATGCCAATATTGTAAATATGTCATGGAAAAAGAAGACTTGCAGTATCACTAAAATAGCAGTGCTGCCTTACACGTGTATATACAGTATTCAATCTTTTGATGGTGACTGTCCTTACCTCTCCCTGTGGTCTCTTCTCTCCTGTCCTTGTCCTCCTCTGGAACGCTGCTGTCGGATCCTTTCCTCCTGGAGGAGCGAGAGTTGCGCTGCTCTCTCTGCTCCCTCCCACTGCCGCTGGGCGAGTGGTGCGATTGGCTGGCTGGTTGCTGGCTTTGCTGTGATTGGCTCTGCTGTTGAGAGGCCAGCGTCCCCTGGGAACCTTTTGGGTTGGGGCCTGATGAGGTCAAAATGGGGCGGGGGCTGTTGGCTTGGGCTCGTGTGTAATGACTCTGAAAGATTTTTGAAAAGTCATATGTTAGCTCGTGTAAAGAAACATACAGACGTATTCACAGACACTCTACTGGGTGAGCCACCAGGGCGCCCCCAGTTATATAAGTTTTTAATTGGATTTAAACTATACGCAGTTGTCAGTCTACATGGTCCACCAAGTTAAAAACAAATGCAATTTAATTGCTCTGCAGTAAACCCTACGCAGGTTATAATGTTCTGGTTTAGAGAAGTGGTAATTCTGGAGCATGTAGTTTGGGCTGCAGCTGATGCCATTGTGGTCCTGCAGTGATGTCACCATTTAGCACAAAATGCCATATTCAAAGGCCGAAGCAAGTCAATAAGTTAGTAAATAGTTTCAGTTTCCACCTGCGTTGTGTTAACTCTAAAGAGCCAGGTATATATGTGTATATGATGCCCAGTTGTTTATATGCCTAAAAATAGCAGCATATCGTCACACAACCTCAGACAACGCCACTGGCAACAACTGGATCTACCAACAGGGTACACAATCACCCTACCCTGCTGAGGGAAGGAACAAAGATATTTAAACTAAATCATAAATACAACGATAATAATACATCATTAGGAGTTCAGGTTCATTCCACATTCCAACATTGGATTTGCTACTCCTTTTATCCATGCAGTTTTTTACACATTAGTCACCAATGCTGAGAGGTGTGTAATATTTTGTATCACTTCGATTTCAATGACGGTAGACTAAAAAAACAAACACTTCTTAGTAAAACCAAATACAATTGAAGTACAAACTACAGCCTCCAAAAATGACCACACAATTTTACCATCACCTCTCTAAAATAAAGGGGGAAACGATTAACTAATAGATGTTGTTGATTACTTACATTAAGACAAATATCTTTTGTATTACAAGTTTTCTGGAATTTTATGTTTAAATATGGAAATTAAGCATTATCTTGTTAAATATGCGCTAATTTGCATATATTTCCAGAGAAGAAATCTGAACATTGGAAAAAGCCAGGTTCAAAATTCTTCTTTTATTTTGTTGACATATTAGAGTCAAAGGGTTTTACAGAGGGGATTTTGGATATCTCCTTTTAACACTGCATACATCAGAATATGGTGTCAACAGCCATAAAACATCCATTTTTCACTACGTTTTTAGGTGTAAAATGTTACATAAATCAGGCTATGAATGATATCTGAACGAACCCCTCTGTAAAAACCTTCAGAGTATAGAATGTAGGTATGTATCTGGAACTAACAAATATCAACATGGAACTTCCCCAGTTAATTACTTACATTAAGACATTTTGTATTAAAAGTTTTCTGAAATGTTTTGTTAAAATATGCAAATGAGGCATTATCTAATGCTAACTTTTGCTGAATTTAGGAGAAATTCACAGGTGCAAATACACAAAGTGTAGTAAAATAAACACCTAAATGTGTATTTTGGATGCCCCAAAGTTCAAGGATTGTTACTTTTCAACTGTGCTGCGGAGAACATGTCAGTGCAATACATTTGTTTGACCATCCAGTAGACATTTTCAAAGACTATTTTACGTCTAGTGGATGTTTCTTTTGTCTCAGATAACAAAAATGTTAATATTATGGGCAACAGACACTTTAACACAAAGCTATGTTTTATCCATGGAACCGGACAGGACAAGATGTTTTACAACCTAGGATCTTAGAACCCACGGCGAGCTAGGGCTGGGCGATATGGAGAAAATCAAATATCACAATATTTTTGACCAAATACCTCGATATCGATACCACAACGATATTGTAGTGTTGACTAATGGTGCTTTTACAAAATGTTTACACAATGAGATTTTTGATAAATAATCATCAGTAATGTGGATATAATGACAGCACTGCGGAGAAAGGTCTGGCTAGTCCACACAGCATTCCAGGATGGGAAAAAAAACGTGCTCTGGTTTATTGCCATTTCTTTAAACCAATCACAATCGTCTTGGGTGGCGATGAGCACCAGACAGAGCAACGGTGCCGCTACAAAATAGCCTCAGGAAGGAACTTGTTTTGGTGGAACATGTGTACGTTCAAAAGTAGTTTAAGTCGTGCAACAGAAAACTCAGATTGGACAGATAGTCTAGCTAGCTGTCTGGATTCACCCTGCAGAGATCTGAGGAGCAGTTAACCAGAGTCCTCACAAATCAGCCGGAGGTTAGAACGCCAACACAAAGAAAGAGGAAGGTGGCAGAAATCCGGCCGAAATGAAGGACATCCGGTGAAATTTCTGGCGGCACCGGAGCAATCCCATAAATGAAACATCGTCGATATAGACTAGTGTACTTGTGACCACACCAAAACTGTGATAAAGCATTTTGAACACTGTGAAATGCAGTGCTGCAGAGTGTGTGGCAGAGGCAAGCAACCACTAGATGGTAGTGCAGGCAGGATCTTTGGGCTACTCTTTAAATTTCACTTTGACATTCATTCATTCCAGAGATATACCACAGTAGCAATGGAGGAAAATATTGATTCTAGATTCCAGCAGCACCTGCTTTCTGAGATAATTTGGGATTATATTCTCACTCTGGGTGCACTAATCACTTAATCTCTCCTCTGTGGTGATTTCACACCAATAACCTGGAAAGACGGGACCAAACCGCACCTCTGTTATTGAGGATGTGACACGTCTGCCTGATAACTTCCTCCAAAGCTGATAGCTAATGGAATACTAACAGGTTTTTTTCCCCCAGACACTATTCATTCAGAAACGTTTCCTATCAATCAAAAACAGAACATAGACTCTTCATTTGCAGTATATTGTGTGAAAGTGTGGGTCTGGAGGGTTGTGGTGGGGTTGGGTACCTGAGTGTTGCCAGTGGTCCCGCCGGGTCTCCCTCCCGCCATCTTTAATGGGTCAACAACAGCAAAAAAAAAAAGAATAATAACAAAATGAAATGAATAAAAATAAAATGTGGGACAAGGAGATATTTTGTTAATGACTGTGGGACCAGAAATGACTGGCGGAGTGTTCAACAGACGATTTAACACCAATGAGCTCCTTTCACATGTGCCTCATGCATTTTTGCCCAAACACTAAGTTCTAAATATTGTTCTGCTGACATCACTGAAGCTACGCTGGGTTCCCGAACTTCGATACCTTTAAGGCATCAGCCGGATTGCCCCCATAGTATCGAGTATCGAAAAAATGCCTCCTCATTCAATACCCATTTCAATACCGAAGGAGTACATTTCATCAGCGTCAGGGAGCCAATAAGCATGCAGCATGCTTCTACAAAGATCTAATAATGCGGCTGATTGGCTGTCTAATGTTACAACGTGTTGTATTTTGAGGCTTGACTGAGCTGGAAAAAAAATGATTTGTAACGTAATGTTGTCATTTTTTCTTGTTAAAATGGATTTTATAAAATTGGTATTGAAGAAAGTATTGTTCAGGAACCGGTATCGAAGTCATGGGATCTTTATTGCTACCGGTATTGGAAATCTTTGGACGATACCCAGCCCTAACTGTCACATGAAAGGAGCTGATTGGTAACCAGTGCAACAGTGTGCTGTATGTTTGTGTGTGTTCAGTTGTAATGTAAAGCTAAACAAAAAGCACATAGGAACTTACTTTACTTTAAAGCTATCTTAATTAGGAAAGAAAAGGAAATGAGACAGCAGGAATGGGTCAAACAGTTACGAGAAAAATTGTTAATATATAACCAGAGTTATTGCCCACTTTAGGAAACCAAAAATGGGATGTTCCTGGTTTGAAACTTAGCATAATAAAAGATTTGGAGAGAATTTGGGAAGCTGTGTATTGACCAATGTCTCTGAAACAAACAGATAAACAGATGCAATGTAGACGATGATGAGAGTGAATGGTTGGCAAATCCAAACGAGCAGTATTCTACGCACAATGACAGAAACACAACAATGGCCACCTATTGGTTCAGGTAGAGCATACATGAAGCAGCTTTGACATTTTGATGCCCAATCAATGAATCGAGAAAATAATCTGCAGATTAATCAATAATGAAAAAGAATTGCCCTAAATAAATATGATCTATTTGAAATCTATAACACAACGTGACAAATGTGAAACATGGAGTGTTGGTCTTTTTTTAAAGAACTGTTAATGTGTTTATGTTGCCATTGTCCTCTTCTTCCAAAATTCCTGTAAAAAGACCACCGCCCCCACAACACTGTAAAGCACTTTGATGCAGAAAGGTATCGACTGGATCGACTGTGTGTGTGTGTGTGTGTGTGTGTGTGTGTGTGTGTGTGTGTGCACTCACGTGGGCAGTGTTGTTGTTCTGGCTGGATCGTGACCTTCTTCTGGAAGTGATGCCGATGTTTTCTCCTTTCAGCAGGGAGTGAACCACATCATCCAGAAAGGTCATCTGGATCATAGATGGATCCACGTTCTGAGGCTCTAGCACCTGAACACAAACCACACTCACTTTACACTGTCCACATGTCAACTGAGTCTTTTAGACTCTAATCAACTCCTGGTTTTAAAGGTACTGCGTTTCACTTTCAATGTGGTAATTTCGTCAAAAGTCCCTTTCCCATTGCCTGTTCAAGATGGGACCGTAGCGCCTTTAATCCGCCTCGCCATCTGTGTGACAAAGACAGAATGGGGGGACGGAGTTGTTGCGCCTTTAGGCCGGCAGCGGAGGTAGCGAGAAAGCCGTAACAGAGCTTAACTGACGTCTGTATCAAAGGGACAGTTGGCATGGCGGGACTACATGCTGTACAATGTCGACCCACAGGCGGGGTCAAAAAGTGACAAAGCAGCGCTCCGGGTAGCCAAAGTCATTAATAACCTTCTCTTGCACTTCCTCTCTCCCTCTTTGAAACACACAGAGTGCAGCTGCCGTCTCGGTTTTTCTCTCTACTGACAATTACTACTAGTAGCTACTATAATGTATAAAGCTAGGTGTTTGTGTGTCAGGATCACGTGGTTGAATGACGGTGCGGATCGCTCACACACACTAGATGCCAACGCTGTTGGGTTACACGTCACGCCTCTTTTGCTCCCGGAATGCCGGCATGCTATGTGAATTCACACACTGCTGCCTTTCCTTAGTTCTGTGTGAAGAAACAAAGCCAGCATAACGACAGACCTTCATTGCGGCGCTATTGCAGAATCTCTGTGTGTGAAAGGGGCTGATGAAAACTTTGAAAGCCTTTTCTCCACAACAAAAATGAGACTAAAACGTAATCAAAAGCAAGCTTTGAAAACTAAAACTATGAAGAGATTTATTACAATTTTCATCAACTAATAAAAGCTACAGTAAATGAAAATGTGAAAGACATGAATTGACACACATACTAATTGCTGTTTTAATGTAAAGTCTTACTCAACAACCCACATGCATCTGTCAAAAAGGTTTAGAGGAGGAGCCTGTTTGAAACAGTATCCTCCACTGCTCAAAATATCTCTTCTTTAGTAGTTAAAAAGTAGAACCATTATGTCTCTGTTAGCTAGTAATGTTACTGGTTATTGGAAGGAAAACATGAACACATTTGTGGACTAAATTCCTCTATGATCCCACTTAAAATAATAGGCAGCAACAAAACAGCTGGGACAAACTACAAAAACAAGCAATAACCAAAAGGTAAGCCAACAGTCACGGATGTGGATGTAATGTTGATGTTACTTTCAGAAGGTTATTCTTTGTGTTCATAGGCTAACAGTAGGAATGAGTGCCAGATTCACGTCAACTGTAAACCATCTAATCTTTTAAGTGAAAACCCAGACAGTAAGCACAAGTGGCTCGTGGGTGAGTGTAGCTGCTGAATGATCATGGTAGCTGCAATAATGTGGCTCTGTTCAAACAGCCAGAGTTGGGGAATGACAAGTGGATCCTAAAGAGAGTCAGTCTACAGTCTGGTAACCACGGTAGCTGTACACAACAAAGATGTCAACAGCTGTAGCTTCAGGAAATGACAAAACAGACATGACAAAAAAAATGACTAAAATGTTTTTGTTGACTAAAACTAGACTAAATCTTTACTAAAACTAATAAACAAAAATCAAATGACTAATCTGTGACTAAACCTAACATACCTTTTGTAAAAAACTTAAATCCAGATCAGGTGTCAAAATTAACGCAGGTGTTGAGTGTTTTTTGCAGTTTAAGTGTAAAACCATCAGCCAAACTCTAGTTCAGCAGCCAAGTACTCATTAATTCCTCTATTTGTATCCATCTTGTCATTCCCTTTTGTGCATTATACTACTTTACACATAAAGAACTTGGGTGAAAGAGAAAAGGAATGCTTGGCTTTCACACACTAGGTCACAGAGTAAGAGGGGTGCAGAGGATGAAGCAACCAAATCCACAACACTGACAGATGACAGAGTGAGGAAGAAGAAACCACACCACAGTCACCACACTGGTAGCACACTCCGCTTTACTGTGTGTGTGTGTGTGTGTGTGTGTGTGTGTGTGTGTGTGTGTGTGTGTGTGTGTGTGTGTGTGTGTGTGTGTGTGTGTGTGTGTGTGTACCTGGTCATTCATAACGACCATGTTTCGACTGAAGAGGTCGTGGTGTGTAATGATGCCAGTGAACCACTGGGTGGCCGAGTCTTGTCTGTACACACGCACGCGGTAGCCATTCAAAGAATAGGGACCTGGAAGCAACAGGAAAAAGGTTCCATCACAGTGTTTTCGTCCCATTGCTGGAAGCATACAACTTTACTACAGGCTCCTCTTGTTGTAAGACACACTATTTAAAGTGCTCATATTATGCTTTTTCCCTTTCCTGTATTGTGTTATATATCTTTTTTGTGGTTATAGGTTTACAAAGTGAAAAAGCCCAAAGTCCCCCCCAAAGGGACTAACCATCTCCACCAGAAAACACTGTTCACCAACTGCTCCAAACAGCTCTGTTGTAGTCCAGCCTTTACTTCAGAGACACACGTGGTCACTTTGGAACACACGTTATAATGCTCACCTAGCTGCTAGCATGGCACGCCCTCATACTCTGCTTCTGACTGGCTAGTAGTCCTTACCTAGGTACTGTCAGGACATGCCCTCATACTCTGCTTCTGACTGGCTAGTAGTCCTTACCCAGCTACTGTCAGGACACGCCCTCATACTCTGCTTCTGACTGGCTAGTAGTCCTTACCTAGGTACTGTCAGGACACGCCCTCATACTCTGCTTCTGACTGGCTAGTAGTCCTTACCTAGGTACTGTCAGTTAAAAAGCTGACAGCTAACGCTAAAGTTTGACTGTGTTTCTTCCGTTGTCGGAACTGAGACGGAGACGGTGTGTTCAATGATGCTGGTAATCTACAGCCTCGTAGTTGTTGTAAAATACCCTTTTGAATTTATTTCCTCAGCATATTAGGTCATATTGTTGATTGTTTATATATATATATATATATATATATATATATATATATATATATATATACACATATATATATATATGTATATATATATATGTATATATATATATATATATATATATATATATATATATATATACACACATATATATATATACACATGTGTGTGTGAACAGTGAAAATAATAATAGAAATAGTTTTTTTAACTTTAATGTCACTAATGATGATTATTCATTTGAATTGAAATATTTAAAATACTTTCACAGCAAAAATGATGTATGCGATTAATTTAAATTAATTAATCACAGAGTCTGTAATTAATTTGATTAAATGTTTTAATCGATTGACAGCCCTAATTGCAACATTAATATCTACAGAGTGTAATACTTGGCAATATAAAGAGCGTGATAAAAAGCGTACCTTGCATAAAAATTTCCTGCACCTTCTGGTCTTTGAGCCAGGCCCTCACTTCTTCATGGAGCTGATGGTTGTCTCTTAACACTGGGTTCTGACTGTCCACCTCATCCTGAAAGACACACACACACACACACACACACACACACACACACACACACACACACACACACACACACACACACACACACAGAGGATATCAAAGGGTCAGCATCAAACACACTGAAACACAAGCTCGAGATAAGGATACATCTGAAAATGCAGCAACAGGGCTTTGACACTTTTTTTCACTTTCAGGTGGCAAACTACAAAGTTGTGCATTGTAGAAATCTGGTTAGTGATTGGTCACTGATTAATCTCAGCTGGTTCAACCTTTTCTGTCTCCTCCTGCTCTCTATCACTTTCAGCACAGCCAAACACACTATGAGGTATTTTTATTGATTGAGAGATACAGTAACTGCAAGAAAATTGTGTTTTCTTTGTGGCTTATAAAAGCTATATGATAATCATATTTCATGTTAACATGTATCTATGGAATGTTACTCAGAGCAATGCTCTCTTTTACAAGACTGCACTCTCCACACACAGCGACGCAGATGAAAGTTGCCCAGTGCAACCACAGTCTGATCTGCTGGTCACTGAAAGCGGTTGTGGGGTCCAGGGCCCTGCTTGGTGGGGTGATAATGAGGGTAAGGCCAGCCCTATGTTTTCACTTTCCCCACAAAGATTTATCCTACGGGGATCAAACCACCGACCGGTCTTCAGGCCACCATCGCCCCAAGGCAAACTGTAATTTGGCTGTGATTGGCTAAACTAAAAACATTGTTGGGATTTAAAAAAAAAAAACTAACAGTAGGGCTGAACGATTAATCGTTTTCAAATGGAAATCGCGATTTGAAAGAATGTGATTAGCTAATCGTGTAACAAAAGCTACTCCCTTCGCACAGCAGGGCTGTGGAACCCTATTGTTTTTCTACTGATTATTTTCCATTATTCTTCTCCGCGTAAAAGTCCCGCTACAGCCTAAACCGTACATGATGGGCGGGGTGCCCTTTTCAGGACTGGTCCAGAACTCAGCAAGGACCTCAGGCGCAAGAATTGACCTACTTCCACCACTAGGTGGCGCTATAGCAGAAAAAATGCGTTTGACCCTATAACTTCCAAACCGTACATTGCTGGAAGCATACAACTTTACTACAGGCTCCTCTTGTTGTAAGACACACTATTTAAAGTGCTCATATTATGCTTTTTCCCTTTCCTGTATTGTGTTATATATCTTTTTTGTGGTTATAGGTTTACAAAGTGAAAAAGCCCAAAGTCCCCCCCAAAGGGACTTACCATCTCCACCAGAAAACACTGTTCACCAACTGCTCCAAACAGCTCTGTTGTAGTCCAGCCTTTACTTCAGAGACACACGTGGTCACTTTGGAACACACGTTATAATGCTCGCCTAGCTGCTAGCATGGCACGCCCTCATACTCTGCTTCTGACTGGCTAGTAGTCCTTACCTAGGTACTGTCAGGACACGCCCTCATACTCTGCTCCTGACTGGCTAGTAGTCCTTACCTAGGTACTGTCAGGACACGCCCTCATACTCTGCTCCTGACTGGCTAGTAGTCCTTACCTAGGTACTGTCAGGACACGCCCTCATACTCTGCTTCTGACTGGCTAGTAGTCCTTACCTAGGTACTGTCAGGACACACCCTCATACTCTGCTCCTGACTGGCTAGTAGTCCTTACCTAGGTACTGTCAGGACACGCCCTCATACTCTGCTTCTGACTGGCTAGTAGTCCTTACCTAGGTACTGTCAGGACACGCCCTCATACTCTGCTCCTGACTGGCTAGTAGTCCTTACCTAGGTACTGTCAGGACACGCCCTCATACTCTGCTTCTGACTGGCTAGTAGTCCTTACCTAGGTACTGTTAGGACACGCCCTCATACTCTGCTTCTGACTGGCTAGTAGTCCTTACCTAGGTACTGTCAGGGCACGCCCTCATACTCTGCTTCTGACTGGCTAGTAGTCCTTACCTAGGTACTGTTAGGACACGCCCTCATACTCTGCTTCTGACTGGCTAGTAGTCCTTACCTAGGTACTGAGCATGTGCAACTCCCAACAAAGATGGAACAGAAGTGAGATGTCTCACTCTCACATTAAAAATACACATATCCACGAGTTCCCTTGATCCAACTGAATCTCCTGATGTAGGCCAAGCCCATTTCACCCTAGATTTCTTTTTGTGAAAAATTGCGATTTATCAAAAATCTACTTTTTTGATCTCCTCCTAGACTGTGCAACCAATCTGCACAAAACTTGGTAGGTAGCATCTACAGACCGACTTGACAAAAAACTATTAAACTAATTTTTATAGGATAAAAATTGCGCATATTATGCACGAACAAATTTGTGTAGCTAACTATGAAAACACACACTTTGCCACATCTTGGCCAAAATAAAGGCTATAAACACGAAACTTTAAGTGCCAAAGTCGCAAAATTGCGACATGAATCTACTGAATCAAACAGCTGTTTTCTCCAAATAGAGTGTTATATGTAAAAAAAAAAAATTTATAGGATACAAATTGCGCATATTACGCACAAACAAATTTACGCACAAACAAATTTGGTAAAGATCGGCCATTAGGGGGCGCTAAAGTCAACATAGACCAGATTGGGCCCTTTTGCTCTATCAATGTTGATGGGATATTTGCATCAGCAACGTACCGCAGACCTTGCGGCTCACACCTCGCTATTTACCAATGTTTGCCTCCCCACCGTCAGGCTTTAGGTTCCGCTTTCGCACGCTCCTCAGGGCGTCGGGGGCGACTTGCATCGGTGGCTTGGACCCCGTCATAACTGCTTGCAGTTCTAGTTTTATTTTATGTTTTTACTTTATTTAACATGATCGTAGAAGGTGCAATATGTAGCCAAAAAAAAAAGCAAATCAAATCGTAATCGCTATATCTGGCAAAATATCTAAACAACCGTAATATATATCAGCTAACATTAAATAGAATACTATTATGAGCTATTATTATAAGGTACTTAAAGACCAAGTTTTAGGAAGAACTAACTATTCCAATAGAAGAATCAGGCATTCACCCTGCTGTGCTGCTTGCCATACTGACTAACAATGTTGGTGAAGAGCAGCAGCAGGGTTTCTGTAGTGCAACTATTAGCAATCAATAGTGAAATGCACACAACACAAACAAATACTCTGATTCCAAACCCTAAAATCTAATTCTGATTCTTGTTGGCCAATTCATTCTATAAATGTGGAATGGTTGTAAATACATAAAAGAACAGAAGTGTCGTTATATGAATAAACACAGCAGAGCTGAACTTCACTTTGGAATGAAAAAACAGCCTTAAGTCACACACACACACACACACACACACAAACGATGCACAACAGCAAAGAGGGGAGCCACCAGAATGGATGAAAGAGACAAGAAATGGTTGCTTGTGTTTGTTTCACACACTAGGTCACAGAGTAAGAGGGGTGCAGAGGATGAAGCAACCAAATCCACAACACTGACAGATGACAGAGTGAGGAAGAAGAAACCACACCACAGTCACCACACTGGTAGCACACTCCGCTTTACTGTGTGTGTGTGTGTGTGTGTGTGTGTGTGTGTGTGTGTGTGTGTGTGTGTGTGTGTGTGTGTGTGTGTGTGTGTGTGTGTGTGTGTGTGTGTGTGTGTGTGTACACGGTTCATTTGGTAAAAGGTTGGCAAAGGTTTTTTTGGGAAAATCTTCAAGGTGATGCCTCAAATATGAATCATGGATGTACAAAAAATACAGTACTTGTATTCATATTTCAAAATTAATGTATACATTTGTATAGCAGGACATTTTCCCCTCCTGCCACAAGTCTGTCTGCATTCTAATGGATGGCTGATACAGAAGATATCTAATATTCTATAGACAACCACCAAAATCTACTCATAATGAGTTAAAGAGATGTTAGTAGTATGGAAAATACTTGTACAAGACAGCCATTAGTCTATACTATATCTATGTTTTTTTCTTCAAATTTCGGAAATCACATCATGTCATCAAAACAACAGCACAGCCTGTCCTCTCTGGGCAGCCTGTGTCTGACCTGCTCTCCTGCCTGACTGCTAAGCAATGTATTTTGGTTTTTCTTAGTTTTAATTTCGTAAGGTCAAATCTTCTGAGTCATAGCGTAACTACTCTGAGGCTCTCTCTCTCTCTCTCTCTCTCTCTCTCTCTCTCTCTCTCTATTTCAATTTCAATTTGGTATTGGTATGACAAAATCAATACATCTGTGATGCCAAAGCATAGGAACAAACAACCAACAAGTAGTACATCTGATATATAATATAAAGTAAACAGGATAATTATAATATACTTGCAGATAAAAAAACAAATACTGTCCATGTCCCTGAAAGGAATAATATATACAATTCTCTACTTATTTTCCCTTATACTGTGGCAGGAGAAGACAATTTAGCTGCTAGTCATGCCATACTTTTATCTTCCCCTAACAGAAAATGAAGCTTTTTATCCTCAGTGTAGGCAGTACGTTTTTCTCTGTCTCTTTCTCGTCCTGCTGCAGTGTTCTAGTTTCCCAGCCTTGTTCTGCTCTAAATTAAACCAGCATACACACTAAAAATACCACACTGGAATGCAGTGCTACAGAGGTCAGCATGAACGTCTCTCATATATTCTTACAATTTGATGCTTATTTTTACCACTGCTATACAAAAACAAACCACAACTAAAACACTCAATTAATCCAGTTAATTCAACACACAATAGCAATCAATGAATGGATGTGTAAACAGTACAATCTTTGTTTTTATTTACCACAAAAGATTCGACAAAGGGTACTTTTTACACTTCTCAAGTGAATCCGGCGCCTTGTCAGTACATGAGAACAAAAATACACTCAGTATTACAAAGCAATTTAAAGCAAGGTCATCCTGCTGTCAGTCATCTACTGTGTGTACTGTATCATATCAAATGAACTTAGGAAAACACACTTAACTAGTGTGTGAAGAGATATAACCAGCTTTGTTTATAACGTGTCCACCTAATATTTTCATTTTCATTTTTCTACCACTTCTTACACCGTAATCTGAAAACATACTGCCAACACTGGAGCTGAAGGATCTGCTAACAGTGATGTGAGCCTCATAAAGCCCTCACTTTCACTGCTGTAACTATGTTTAGCTTTACTCTGACAGAAAATAACACACATGTATGTGCCTATGAGTCTATTTCTACTAACACCACTGCAATCTATTCTGGCTAACTGTTGGCCTGTTTAGACAAGATACACACAGAGACTGTGTTACCAAGGCAACACGGTTACCTCGACCACCGATTGGTCTGAAGCGAAATGGAATATGAGCACAGAATAAAGTGCATGAAAAAAAGATTCACTATAAATCCCAAATGGGGCTCAAGCATGTGATCAGGATATGCAGAGTTAGGGGTGGGCTATCACGGTACAGCAGTCATTTTATATACAACACTGATTTACATCCTGCAATATTAAATCAGAATCAGAAATAGATTTATTGCTACATACTACAAGTTACGCAACAAAAACTTCAAACTTCATATGCTGATGAAGAGTTTAAGATGTGTTTGAAATCTGTGGAAAAAGCCAGTAAGTGGATATCGAGTAAAAATGACTTTTTTCAAACTATTATTTCCAAGGTCGAAAATGAACTTTCACTCTCAATTTGCATTGTATTTATTTATAAAAGCTACATATGCTGATATGACCAATTCTGGTGACAGACAACTGACTGGAAAGCCCGATGTTAAAGCTGACGATACCTAACAAGATCCTGCATGATATCATTCTTCAAATTCAAATTTTCAGCTTTACGCAGGACACAATATTACTTTCCTAAAGTGCAAAAAAACAGTCACAGTCAACTGACTCTCATTTGAAATGATACAGATTGGTGTTTATCTCTCCCTGAAACCCATCTTTAGTCAAATCTAAATAGTACAGACATCTGCTTTAATGGAGCACACAGACTACAAAACAGCCACAAGTTCCATTGGTCCTTTAGACAAGTTATGGAATTTATGTTGATAATCTACCACTAACAGATGTCATTTTACTGGACCAAATCAATTGCCGCCTGCTCAAATGAGAAGCCTATTGTTGGCAGTTAGTGATCTGGCAACCACATGTAAGGCAATCCTTCTATATCTAGCAACAGTGTGACCTGACACCACAGGTGTCTCTGTGAGCGTGTGTCTGGGTGTGTCTATGTGTAAGCACACGAGATGTTGTCAAAGTAACATGACACTGGGGTGTCAAGGGGTGTCAAGTATGCGACAACAGGGAGGAGGGGGCAGGGTAAAGCCTAATTTATACTTGTGCTAGAACTGACGGCGTAGGGTCGCAGTAGGCAGTAGCCTGACGCGCACCTCTCGAAAAATGTAACTACGTGTCGCAGCGACGCACGTCTCTCGGCCGTGGCTTGGTAGCGTTGAACATGAAATCAAGGAGAGGGTTAACTTTTCCTGCTCCAGGTTTCCCACCGTGGTCAGAAAGAACAGGGAGACACTTTGTTTCTCTCTCTATGACTCCAGAGTCACTACTCACTCCGAAGATAATCGGCGTCACTCTCTCACTTCCTCCTCGCTCTAAAACACCCCCCCCCCCACACACACACACACACACACACACACATGCCGGCTCCACGCACACACCAGCGCACAAGTATAAACATCAGGCCACGGCGTAGGCTACGGCGAAAGCTCTGCGTGGAGCCTCCGCACAACCATAAAAACCCCTTAAGGGAAGAGAGAGAGAGAGAGAGAGAGAGAGAGAGAGAGAGAGAGAGAGAGAGAGAGAGAGGAAGTGTGTGTGTGTGTGTGTGTGTGTGTGTGTCTGTCTGTGTGAGTGAGTGAGAGAGAGTATGAGAGGACCAGCAGCACAATACATTGGAAAACACACTACACCATAACTTTCTAGCCACACACACACACAAGCAGCAGGCTGGGTTGGCCAACTAAACAGTGACTTCATTGTACAGTTTATGCCAAACAGATTGTAGCCCCCTCCCTCTCCCTCCCTCCTCTTCCTCCCTCCGGTCTTCCTGTCCAACTGGAAAAACAGAGAGGGGAGTGGCCACAGCTTCATTGCTCTGAGTGAGTGTGAGAGAGAGAGAGTCAAACTGTTTTTACTGCTCAGTGGGGTTCAAAGGTCTCCAGAAGAATAGGCAGCTCTGTGTGGGCGTGTGTGTGTGTGTGTGTGTGTGTGTACACATCTCTGAAGTTGTTGCCAGGAGAGTGAGGCTGCCACTTTCCCTCACTTCAAATGGTTGCTGTTGCTGGGGGACTGGGAAAGTGTGGGAGTGTAAGTGTGTGTGTTCTGGTTGTGCGGCAACAAATAGTGATTGGGCAGTGTGTTTCTCAGTTTGAAAAGGAGCTACACTAACAAAAAACAATGCATTACAATTCCATCACAATACAGTATATGGAATCAGTTTATACTTTAATAAAAGGTTTGAATATTTGTAGAACTGACTAGGGCGATCTAACTCTAGTTAAAAATCCACCTTAAGGCTATCACAGCAAAAATGACTGAATAACTTGTGCTCTTAATTTACCCATGATGTTCTTTGGAATACAAATACTGACATGCATCGTCAGCTGACCTGGTCTGGAGTTGAATCGGGCGAGAGGTTTCATGGCTTCTGAGTGGGACTGCAAACTATGCTAAGTTGAACATCTCTGCCATGTTTGCAAAGATGACTTCATTTATAGCTCTGCGTGAAGGGGTTACATGCATAGCTGCACAGTAATTGATGTGCGCCTTCTAAGAAGTGCAACTACACATCACTACTACCAGGCCCGTCGCGACAAGGCAAGCAAACCAAGCAATTGCTTGGGGCCCCGAGCTGGCCTGGGGCCCCAAGACAATGACTGGTTAAGAATAAAATGCAACGACAAACTGCGAGCGCCCCTTTGATAGTCAATGCGGTAAAGTGCAACAACACTGTTATTACTACTGCTGCTACTTCATATATGTTTATATGTTCACTGTAGAATAGGGAAATGTCTGTCTATCTGTTGTCTGTGCACTTTATGTTTCACCGTGGGAGAGTGAGAAACGTACTCTCGATTCCTTGTATGTCTTGACATGTAAGTAATTGACAATAAAGCCTCTTTATACTCTTTATACTCTTATCGGGATCCCCCTCAAGGGGCCCCTCTCGTGATCTCTGCTGCCGGCAAAATACAAAACCTCCGTCGGAAGTCATCATGAAGCGGAATTATGCTTCAGGAAGCCAGAATAGGAAGAAGAGAAAGGAAGAGGAGGATAAGAAAAAACAAGATAGTGGTAAGTGATAAATTACTCTGGATGAAATAGCTCTACTTGTCTTGGTGTAATTTTGCAGCAGGTAGGCTAGCAACAATATGTTTATGTTAGCTAACGTTACCTGTAACCTGCCTGCTTGTAACGAACAGTTAGTGCAACTTCGGACGGAATATGGTTACATACTAGCCTACTGTAATATGTTTTTTAACGGGATAAGGAAGACGCAGATCTGCTCCAGAATCACTGTTTATCGTATTTAATGACATGACATTGCTATAGCTTTGTAATAGGTTTTGATGAAAGTGGCATAACGTTAGCATGCTATACTAACTATTCCACCGTGATGATCTATTTACCAAATGGGGGTTAGGAAAACCACACAATATATTCCGTGCATCAAACATTAGCTCGGGATGTTTTTAAGCATTAGTAACCCGTAACAACGTGTTAGGAATATCTGGTCCGTCTATCTATGTAATGTTTATAGATGTTTTAAAAATGGTTTCTTAAAGGTTTACAAAAAATGTTTAATCATTACCCGATACCTAATATATTATATGATATAATGTGTGTTACAATAAACTGTTAATTTACAGCACTACTAATAATTAGTAAACATTTAATTATAATTTCATTGTTTAACAGTAAAAAGACTGTTTGCTAACAGTTAAATGACAATTAACTAAAGATTAATTAACTATCAATTTACCATCTATTAATGATTGTTATTATAAAGTGTTACCATCTTTTCTTTCTCCCTCAAGGTGCTTTGCTTACATTTCTCAGCCCTCAGGCTCTTCCTAAGGAGACCTCCACTGATGAAGGTAGAGGGAATTTCTCTCACTGAGCTGAGCTGGTAATAGTGACCTCTTTCAATATGCTAACAGTGAAATGGTAAAACGTACTTCACAGGTAATTTCAGATTTTATTTCCAATTATTTTCCCAGCTACACCATCAACTTCATCCTCAACATCAACAGATGCATCACTTCTCAGTGCTGATGTTTCCTCTATAGCACAAGGTACCACCACAAGCTCTATAGTTAGAGCTGATATCCTGCACAGCCCAGAGTTTAAACTGATAAGTGTGTGCTGTCATATTGTTAAAAAAAAACAAACAGTGCAAATCACTATTGAATTCCCACCAAATTGTGTAAATACCAGTCACTTTTGCCCATGGACATTTCAGAATTTTTAATATACAGTAGTGCCTGTCAAATTTCTAGGTGCACAGTTTATGCAACAGCAGTTTATGCACTGTAAACCTTTTTTATTTAAATAAAGTGTGGGTGAACTTCAACTTTATGGCTATGCTGTGGTTCCTGTAGGCTTTGCGTGCGTGCGGGGCGGGGGGTTGGGGGGGCCTCCATGTCCATTTTGCTTGGGGCCCCCAAATTCCTTCAAACGGCCCTGACTACTACTACAGTTACTACGGAGATACCAAGTGGCAACAACAAGAACTGTGATGGAGGAAGGAGCTGATAGAGGTCTGCCGAGGTCTGCCGTTTCTCCCTCCTCTTCTCCGGTCAAATACTCGGGAAAAATCCCACTAAAACAGCCTTCAATTTAACCCGGAGAAGAGGAGGGAGAAACGGCAGACCTCTATCCGCTCATGGAGCTCCTTCCTCGGGTTAAATGGAAGGGTGTCGTAGTGGGATTTTTCCCGAGTATTTGACCGGAGAAGAGGAGGGAGAAACGGCAGACCTCTATCCGCTTATGGAGCCCCATTCCCCGGTTTAAATGGAAGGGTGTCTTAGGCAAAAAAATCCATTAAAAAAAACATAGAGAAAACAAAAAAAAATCTTGAGAAAACAAACTTTGTTATATCGAGATAACGAATTAATAAGTCGTTATCACAAGATCACAGTGCATGAAAAAAAATCCATAAAAAACCATCTCGAGAAAACAAAAAAAAAACTTGAGAAAACAGAAAAAAAACTCGGGAAAACAAACTTTGTTATATCGAGATAACGAATTAATAAGTCGTTATCACGAGATAACAAAAAAAAAATCAATGGCCATTCTCGGCTTCCATATGGATGAGACGGGCCCTAGGCTACTTTAAGTTTAACACATAGCAGACTGGTGATGGACACCATTAACTCTGTCAAAATAATATGGAAATAAACTCAGTTTATCACCTAAACAGGGTTTCTACAGGTTTCAAGTCAAATTTAAGACTTTTTGAGACCTTTTTAAGACCATTATGAATGAAATTTAAGACCTATATCACAACATAAAAAAATAAAAGTCAGATGTCAGAGACCTCAAACATTGTCTTAAACAATTCCCTGATTTACCTCATTGGCATTGTAAGACTGGTGTCTAGATTGGCTGCAATATAGGTTGCATGTTGGTCTCATAATACAGAAAATTATATTTGGACTAACAACAGAAAGAACTACACCCCCACAGAATAAATAAATAAAAACATTCTGAAGGCTGCAGGAACATTTTAATGAGCATCAGAGGTAGCGGTACAGTGACATGGGATCCAATTAAGACCTGTTTAAAATTAATTAAGACCTAGAACACAATCCTTCAGTGATTTTTTTTTTTAAATGGCCAAAAAACATTGTGTCGATATGCATGGTCGAAAATGATTGAGTGTATTTGATGAACACATCTGATTTCACCCAAGATTTAAACAAGATTTTGTAGGATTTATACAAGATTAGATATTAAAGATTAAATATGTGTATTTATTTTTGTATTATTCATTCATTTTAAGAGATTTTCTATTTGCAGCTCACAGAAGTCTTTTTTTCCATCTACAACAAAGACATTTTTAATGTTAAGGGAATTTTTAAATGCAACAGAAATGATGATTTAATTGATACTGTGATATGTGTTGATATCAGCTGATATGATTGGTTATTTATTTACATGTTTTCAATATATACAACCTCACCATTTAGTTTTTGGCATTCACATGTTATATATACTGTATAGGCCAACATTTCATGCCTTCTTTTTCCCCTGTACCGGTTACTCCAGTTCTACATGGTAGTTAGACATGATAATACAGGTTATCTGCAAGTTCTACAAACTTTAGCCTTTTAGCCGTTAAAATGCCATGTCAATGGAAAAATGAAAGCAAGCATTTAGCATCCAGTGGATCTCTAATAGAGTTGCTAGTAGTGCTGTCTGCTGTTAACTTTTTCCCCCTCCCACCAGTTGCTACATGGCCACGATTTGCAATAGTCAATCACGCAGGTATTCTGTGACTAATGACAAAACAAATGATCTCACATCTAAAACTTGGAAATAACTTTTCATTATAGTACAGCAAAAGAGAACATACCCAGGCAACTTAATTTACTGTAATACCATCAAGCTCCCAGAATATTATATGTTCTGCTACCACCAGCAATGCCCATCACATCTGTTCATAGAGTGTGGCACATTTGTGGTCACCGACTGTGACAGAATCGGTGGACAGCCACAGAAACTACTGCACAACGCATGAGTCACCAGAGGACACAGCAACAGTGGACCTGACTTCTGATTGGCTGCAAACAAAAGGAAAAATAGAAATAGACTCTCTCTCTCTCTCTCTCTCTCTCTCTCTCTCTCTCTCTCTCTCTCTCTCTCTCTCTCTCTCCCTCGCTCTCTCTCTCTCTCTCTCTCTCTCTCTCTCTCTCTCTCTCTCTCTCTCTCTCTCTCTCTCTCTCTCTCCTCGCTCTCTCTCTCTCTCTCTCTCTCTCTCTCTCTCTCTCTCTCTCTCTCTTGGAATTTGGACTTGTCTTAAGCACAAGCTGATAATTGATGGTGAATGTGCAGAACACAGTCTTCCCGCCTGCTTGACACTGAGTGGAACACAGTGTTCCAGCCAGCACAATACAACAAGCTGTGTTCAGCTACAGACCACCGACACACATACACACACACACACCACACACTCTCATCAAATGCACAGCCGCATAATAGAAGTATACATCCCTCAGATATTTACTGCCAATTGTGAAGCTACAGTATCTATCATGTGTCTATGCATTAGTCAGTAATAATGTGTGTGGATGAGTGTGTGTAATTTATGACTCAGTAGTGAACAGTCATGTGCAAAATCACTCAGAGGACAGACTGTCGGCTTTATATTCACATTAATCCCTGGCAGAGTCAGATCCATATGGAACACAGTGCCCAACCCTGGCTGCTTCTCCAGAGCCAACAGCACTCCATGGCTGCAGTATCCAGCCTAGAACTAATTGTGAATGACTAATTCTTCGTTAGCGAATCCAGTTACAATGTGTACATCTGCCAAAGGACATTTCTTTTAGTTCTTTTTTTACTTAGGTAGCTTTGATCTGTTTTTATGTCATAGTGTTAACTGCTCTGAAATGCAATTAGACAGTATTTCTGCTTTCTTACTCCTGTCTGCTAGCCTGACAAGCCAGACCCACATCAAGATGTTGGGTCTGGGAACTCACCACCAGGGCTCAATCCAAGGGGCGGAATAAACGGTTGTCTTTCAAATTCCCTCTGCACGCAATAGGATAGCACTATAACCAGGCAGAGCAACGAAGAAGGAGGCAGAGCTAGTTGATAGATTAAACTTTTGCTGTATCCGCCCGGCAAAACTCTAAACACATCTTCCTTTTTTAAAGCACCCATATTATGCTCATTTTCAGGTAGAGTTGAGCCGGATACTCGGCTGAAACGAGTATCCGGTACGGATAAAGCACTTTTGCCAAATACGAGTAAAATACGAGTAATACGAGTCAATAGAGCTCAACAGTCCCCCCCACAGCGGGTTCCGGAAGTAAAACTCCAATGCAATTTCTCCATTGACAATTTGAGTATAAGCCATAAAATCGTAACTGTCGATGTTAGACTTAAAACCAGCCACGGCATGACTAAGAGATTGTATATGCTCATATAGATGACAAAAGTTTGTGGGGCACTAACCTTGTTTTGAGATAAATGTATTTTATTCGCGATGTCTTGGATAAGTACTTCATTACCCACAATCCTGAACAATCCCACAGTGATGCCTCTGATTGGTGGAACTCATGCTGGTAAGGAGGGGGAGGAGGGGGAGCTGCCTGCATGATCCGTCATGCACATGCGCAAGATGATTTTCCGAGGATCTACGACACTGCCCGATTCACGACCTGTTCCACACTTCGGCTGGCTAGCTAACGTTAGTTTAGCTAACAGCTAATTAGGCTAACCGCTAGCTAACAGCTTGATTCAGTCTAAAATAACGTTAACTCAAACGAATTACTGGGAAAGCAGGCTGCAGCTGATGTAACAGCTGTTATATATTTTAACGGTTCTTTTCAGGTTTTATTTTGAGGGTCTTTTAAAGTTATTACATGCTGTCTAAGATAGCGGTTAGCCGAATTAGCTGTTAGCTAAACTAACGCTAGCTTCCTTTATTCAGTGGTGCGCGGTGGTTTGTGGGATTGTAGTTCCTTTGCTCGATATTGAAAATATGTACACAGTCTTGTACCTTTGACTTTTTGGGGATGTTCTGTTCGTTTTTTCACTCAAAATGACACGTTGTATGCTTATGAGTCACGTCGTAGCTGGTTAGCCTAAGGCATGGTCTAAAACTCTTACTATACGGATTCTTCCAGACGTCAATGGGAAAAATGAATGGGAAACTTACTGCCGGAACCCAAGGTCTCTCGGAGTGTGGGCGGGACTGTTGAGCTCTATATCCGTGCTCGGATTGAATAAAAATCCTCATTGGGTAGCTGACTGTGTCTGTGTTCTGTGATAAGCTAGTAGTCACAGCGCCCCTCCCCTACGCTCTGCTCACTCACACACAGAACAACTCTCTCTCTCTCTGTCTCTCTCTTACTATGGCAGCAGCCATAAGCCCGCCCACCGACTCTATACACAATGTGATTGGCCTGACAAGAGTTTGGTTTTTCCAGCTCGCAAGCCAACGGAGAGTTCCTAGACCCCCCTGGCTGCAAATTAAATTTGCTGCCGCTAGGGTGCGTCTAGATTTGTAGGCTAGATGTCTGCTGTAAAAGTGGAACTAATAGTTCCTGAAGTGGGAACCATGTCTTAATTCAATTCAACCACAATGCCTTGCTAACTAAAGTGACATCACCATAGTAGTATTATTTCGATGCACAGCTTTCAATTGCACATACTTGATACTGCACAGACAAATGAGGCTAACACTTATCAAACATATGCACACGCACACTGCAACATGTGCACATGTGGCGGTAGCTTCATATTTACTGTGCTGAGGAGAGTGGTTTTAATCTTCTCATCTAACTCTAAGCAAGAAAGCAAAAAAGTAAGCAAGTAAGTACACTGTCATCAAGCCTCAAGTCAAAATTATTCTTCAGCAGGTATCAGATGTCTTCAAGGATTAATTAGATTGATCAGGTGGCAGTTTGTTACAGATACATGGCACGTTAAGGGTGGTGGTTACAGATGCTGCTTGAACAAAAGCTCTGTAGTATTCAGGCACAGCGGGCAAATTCAAAAAGGCTCGATGATCATTCAGTGGGAGTGTGATTGTTACCTGGTATGGTTGGAAGGCTGAATGGTCAGACAGGAAGTCCAGCTGTCGGTCCAACAAGAATTCCACCGCTGTTACTGACGACAACAGGCTCTTCCCCACCACTGGCTTAAACGCCTGCACACACAAAAAAACACACAACATGGTCAACACAGAAACAATTGCCCAATAACATAATAATACCAGTAAGACAGTTTGTTTGGGGTTTTTTTGGGGCATTTTAGGCCTTTATTTTATAGGATAGCTTAGACTTGAAAGGGGGAGAGACAGGGGGAATGACATGCAGCAAAGGGCCTCAAATCTCTATATGTGCTCTACCAGGTGAGCTACCCAGATGCCCCGACAGTTAGTTTTTTATGAGGAATCTGATCCAAGAATCAATTTAAGTTAAGTCTATAATAAATATGTAATAAACATAATAATATATATATATATATATATATAAAACATGCATTTTGTAGCTCCACTTCTCAATGACAAAAAACACTATAAACCAAATGTTAGAGAATTGAGGCAGAGGAAACAGAGGAATGAAGAGAGATGAATGACAGAGCAACAGAAGAGATTAGAGGGAGGAAAAGACATGATGAAACGCGGCAGAGAGAGAGAGAGAGAGAGAGAGAAAGTGAGAGAGATGGAGGAGAAAGAGAGAGCAGGGGATAGAAGGATAGCTCCAGAGTGATGAATAAATTAATAAGTAGAGGAAGTCTGACAGTTCAAAGGCAGTACACTCCACTTTGATGCTGGCACTTCATACACACACACACACACACACACACAAACACACACACACACACACACACACACACACACACACACACACACACACACACACACACACACACACACACACACACACACACACACACACACACACACACACACAGATGATGTCTGTCAGCTTGCAGCCTGAGCTCAGCCGTTACTGCACATGCAAGACAGAGACCAGGCTCCACTGACTTCCATATTTCCACTGATGTGCAGTCAAACTATTCACAGCTATATTCATCATGGTGAAGAAGTTGTCTTGAGGTTTACCTACTACCACATCACTTCTTATTTTCTATTTTAGGCCAGCTAGAGTAGACCAGCGTGTGTGTGTGTGTGTGTGTGTGCGTGTGCGTGCGTGCGTGCGTGTGCGCGTGTGTGTGTGTGTGTGCATGCGTGCGTGCGTGTGTGTGGCAGGATCACATTTGTAAGCAAAACATGATAGTGTGTGCAGGTCTATTTCTGTCTTGTCTACATCTCACATGTCCAGCCTACACTGGCAGAATGCAGCTGACAGCAATGGCAACATGACTGGACATTATTTTGGAAAGAAATTGTATTTATTTAAGAGTGCAAGTCTCTTTTGTCTCCCAGAGTCTTGACCAGTGTCCTACTCTGGAGCATCATTGTAGAACACGACAGGATGTTTACATGCACA
The DNA here is from genome assembly GCA_023631565.1 of Gymnocephalus cernua. Taxonomy (NCBI): domain Eukaryota; kingdom Metazoa; phylum Chordata; class Actinopteri; order Perciformes; family Percidae; genus Gymnocephalus; species Gymnocephalus cernua. The sequence continues at coordinate 29,686,473 of CM042443.1, read as the reverse complement.
CTAATATCCCCATTTTGATGATATTAAAGCCCCAGTGTGTAACGTATTTAGTTGTTTATTATAAAAATCTGTACTGCCCTTCACAAACTTGTCCTTTTTTATGAATATTGGCCACCACCATCAATTCCAGATATTCCTATTGGCTTGAAATTTTACATTTGCACTTGCATGAACTGGGGTAGACGTTCCATAGCCATGCGCCATCTTGAAATACGGTAGCCTGTAAGGGACATACAGGCTATACTGCTCCGCATTTCACGCTTTTCACTCAGTGGCACTGACTGTGACGTATGCCAGGGAGGGGGGGGGAGAAGATTACTTGTGACTCACTGCCGGCAGATTTGAAAGCCTGTTGCGTCTATTATCGAGGACATGTAACTGAGTCGCCGAGGAAATTAAAACGACGTGACAGGCAAAGCAACGCGACCAAAGTTAATATTGTTGTGGCTTTTCCAAGATGGAAAGAGCTGATGAGGAGCAAGGATTTTAAAAGGGACGCCGAAGTTGCTGCTTTCTTCTCAACAGGTAATTCTGCCTATTTGTGTAAAAGGTTTATAGTGTGTACTTGCTTGGCTAACTATAGCATGGTTGTGTATAACGCTAGAACGACGTCTAGGATACTTTTCCTCGCGTCAATGATGAAAAAGGATTGTCTACCTTGTAACATAAACGTAACCATATGTGCCGTGATTTCCCTGGCAGACAACTCAGTCATGGAGTTGTAACACAGACTAGCTACAGCTAGAACAGCTGCGTGTTAACGATGGAGACACTAAGAGATCATTTCAGTTTCATTGACATTGTTCATGCTGCTCAGAGAAATATATTAAAAACACAAACCTCCGTTGCTTCTCTCCTACGCTGTAAACATCGCCTTACACTATTAATCTGGTACAATATACAGAATAACGATAGCACTGAGGAGTTATAACGCACTCGGAATGGGGGGGGCTAGAAAGTGAAATTCAGTTGGTTGCCATATACAATTTCACCGCTAGATGGGAGATATTCTTACACACTGTAGCTTTAAGAAGAATAGGATGAGAATATGGAACATAATTAACATCTCCAATGGATCTTCAGCATAGAACACAAGAGCAACAATCTAATGTATCCTGTGCCTAACTGACATATTTACTACATTACTACATAACTTGAGTTCAGAAAGCAGATAGCAGATGTGGATCAGAAACTTAAATAAGATGTTTACATGCCACAGCATCCCCAACATCTAAGTACTTCAGCCTCTAGGCTATATCCAGGATTCTAAAAACCAGAATAAGGCTGCATTCAAACAGACTTTTGCTGCGTAAAAAACCCACAGCCCCCTCATTCACCTGAATGAGGCTGGTCCGTTGATGCAGCAGTGGGGCCAACACAGACGGGGGAAACACGCAGAAAGTGGCTCAACTTTTTTGCCAGACATCCGGAAAGGCGCTGCTCCTAGTAGCTTACCTTAAACATGAACCCTGTATTTCTAAAGCTTATCTCACAACCATTGCTTCAACAGGGGGTCCTCAGAGTTACTGCAGTTAGAGTTATTGTTAATTTCATTGAAAAAAATGTCATAAATTAAAATGTCTTAACATGAATCCAACATCATATTATTAGGAAATATAAATCAGCCTATTTTTGAAAAAAAACCATTGATAATAGGCTAACTGGCCTGTAAGGAAATCATCAATGTCACCATCCACAGATCCAGTTCAGAGACACGCAGGAAACCGCCACAGGTCGGACTTGACCTGCGTCGAGGAATAAACCTCTACATATGTGTGCCTGCTCTTAGGGCTGCTCGATTATGGAAAAAAATATAATCACAATTATTTTGGTTAATATTGAAATCACGATAATTTAACACAATTACTCGTTGACTTCTGGAAAGATGTTGCAATTATTGAACTTAAAAAAACAATGGAAAAAGTTAAGTAAATCAACAGTAAAAAACACATACAACTGTGAAATTTGCCTTAATACTTTTCCTATTTAAACTTTAAGAGAAAATAAGAGTTTTCTTGCAAAACGTAATGAGCTAAATCATTTTTAATCGATTATTTTGTTTTAGTGATCATTGGGAGCCAAAATCATAATCTCAACTGAGCTAACCGGCCACCCACATGTATTTTTAACATTATGACATAGTTGATAAAATCATGCCAACAAATATTGTAATAGCTTAGTATTGTACTATGCCATAAAAAGGTATGTATAAAGGCTTTAGGCCACCCACACATTGTAGGCACAGTTTAATAGCCAACTTAATTTTATTCAATATATATAGTAGTGGGTCCCTGATCTGTCTCACTCTCAGTTAAGGGGTCCTTGGCTTAAAAAACGTTGAAGACCCCTGGTTTATATACTGTATGCAAACACAAAACAGGTATAACATTCTAAATGGCAATTTAATAGTTTCAAATTTCAATGGAAATTCTCACATATAAATGTACTACTTCTACACACCGTTTTTCTTCCATTGTAGCTGGTGTACATGTTGGGTAGAGGAGGTGCAAATGCATGATGGGACCTTGGCAAGGTTTACAGCCTTTTAACACAAAACACATAAAGTAGGGTTGTTACCATGACAACCACTGCAGGCACACTAGGCTGGTAAAGCTCAAAGCTAAAGAGAATGACTCAACTGTAGTTGAGTAGTAAGGTAGTAAATATGCCTATGTAATAACTTCAAATCCAACACCAGATCCAAACTATAGGGCCTGCCTTCACACTGGAAATGCTCTCAGCAGTCAAAGGCACCTTTGACTAACTGGTCTGAAAAGGTCTGAAGCATTTCTCAGCAGCGTGTGTGTTCTGGAGGCCTCATGTTTTATCTGGCACACATTGAGCAGCTGAAGAAATGCTCTGAGTGCCTGGAGGTATTACATTATCCAACAAATATTTCACATTTAGTGGACAATGATTTTTGCAGCTTTGTCTCTGCTGTCCAATCGGATTCAGATTAAAATGTGCACAGGTCTTGGATAGAAAAAGGCTAGCTACTACTAGCTTCTGACAGAAATTTGATCTAAAGAGTTTTTCTTCGAATTTTGCTGATGAAGCTCATGAGATGTGTTGAAAGCTGCAGAGAAAGCAAACCTTGAGTCAAGAGTAGGCCAAGAATGAATTTTCACACCTAACTTTAGCATAGCAGTTGACAAAATAATCTTAACCCAAAGACCACATCTCTCATGTCTTCCTCAGCAGCCTTCATCTGCTAGGGGACTATTCTGTTCTGCTGACAAAGTCTGTAAGATGTAGTTGAAAGTAGGGCTGAGAGATAATTCAATATAAGAATTTATCGTCTTTCAATGGAAATGTAATGTATCATAATTAAACCATACATCCAGATATCCTGATATACAATTATGTTGTCTAAATTGACAACAACAAGCACATACTAACTCAAATTGCTCATAAAATCTCATCTGAAATATTTTTAGGGAATATTACATCACATTTTTATCATAAGCAACTTCTATTAAGTGTATTCAACCATGAAGGTACAAACTCCGGACAACAACAATCAAGTGCAAGCACATTAGCTTCAAATAAACCAAACTACAAAGAGTCAGCTGTAGGTGCAAGGCTTGTTTTTAATTTGGTTTTTATCCAAGGTGCAGTCGAAGAGATTATATAATTTGGAGATTGCCGTTTTGTTCTCACATCCCACTATTTGTATGCATGCATGTAAACATAGTCAGTGTACTGTATAGCTGGAATATATCGTGATAAATATTGTTATTGAGATATGAAATGACCTATATCGGGATAGAACATTTGGGCCATATCGCTCAGCACTAGTTGAAAGTTCCAGAAAAAGCTAGTAAGTGGACCATGAGTTGAGATTATTTTGTCAAACTAATATTTATACTACTACATCTTGTATTTTTGTATTTTTGTATTTTTTTCTTATTTTTTTATCTTAATCTTTTATATTTGTTCTTGTATTCTATCCTATTTCTAATTTCATGTATATTCTGTATGTGTGCTGTGTGTCTGATATTTTGCTGCTGTAGCATTGACATTTCCCATTTTGGGATCAACAAAAATCTGTCTGGATGGATGGACCGTCCGTCTGTCCATCTATCTATCCGTCTGTCCATCCATCTGTCCATCTGTCCATCCATATTTCTAAGTTAAGCTTGAAATGTATTCTTGACCTTAGAGCTTTCACTCATATCACATGATGACTTTGCCCAGTTGCCATATAATTGTAGTATTGTATTGTTCAAATTTCCATTTTCATGGGGAAGATTGTGTGATATGATCAAAAGCTAAACAACAGTTACCATTGACCCTTGCGGCGAGACTATCCTTGTGAACTGCTATTTTCAAGGGCTAAAATTAATTTCCGTACTCAACTATAGAGGTCTGTCTTCTGTTAGGTCTGTTCTGGACAAGGAAAGCAAAGGCAGGATAAATGAAGATACAGACTGATTCACTATGTCTTTCAGTAATGATTCATATCCTGGCTGGCTTTATCGTGTACTGGCTCCCTTGAGTCACACCTAGCAGTAATAGCTTTGATTCTTAGTCTTCTAATTTCTATCTTTAGAAACAAATTGGTCTTGATGGGTTATTGTTAAATTTGTAAAGAATAATTCATCAACCGAATTAGGACCAACATTGTGAAAACTACCTTTTTGACAACTTTGTCAACTAAAGAAAGAATACAAAAAAAGAAGTAGCACAGCAGGAAGTGATTTTACATACATAAATGTTAACTGTGTTGAGTGAAGCTGATATTAGGCAGACCTGTACTATTCATCTAGGCCCACAGAAATGTCAGGATATGTGGCAATAGGAGTCTTCTCATTCCTGGATTTAGGTTTAATTTTTAACTTCTAAAATCAACAGCTTTAAACACGGAGCATGGCTGCCATCTGTGGATCCCTGCTCTCATTCCTTTCTCTCTCGAATTGAAAGGACATGACGGTTCCTCCATCCCCTCTAAAATGACTTGTCTAGAGTACACATACACACACACACACACACACACACACATACATGCACACACACTCAACCGCAATTGGGTCACATCTGCCAGTGTGCCAGGAAAAAGCATTCTGTCACTGCGTATTTCCAGACAGGCAGCAGGAGAGTAGATGAGCAGAGAAGACACATTCACTTACTGTCAACACACAGCACACATTACAACCAGTGGACCTATAAAAAACAAAGACTCATTTATGTCTTTATAAAGAACCAAAGATACAACATATTTACACATAAGCTCCAAGGCAGGAATAACATCTGAAGAGGACAGTCGTTAGAAAATGCCATTCTGAGAAAGCAGATAAGTCTCCATGAACACACAGCACGTCCTGTGTGTGTGTGTGTGTGTGTGTGTGTATGTGTATGAGATGGCATCTCTAGGTCAGTTAGTGATGCATGAGCTCCATCATCACCTCTTCATCTCCTTTACATTCTGCTGCACTTTTCCTTATCAATTATTCAACACACACACACACACACACACACACACACACACACACACACACACACACACACACACACCACACACACACACACACACACACACACATACACACACACACACTTTGTCATCCGATGGGGCCATTATCCTATGAAGGTCAGAGAGAGAGGAAGAGCGAGACCTACAGAGTCAGATAGTTTTATACATAAATCATCCTGATTGTACATCTTATAAACATAACACCACAAATTACAAATTAGTAGAGAGCTGGGAGATGGGAAGCTTTTTCTCTGCTGCTACGTGTCATCTGACATGCAATCTACCTTGAGGGTGTACTGGGTGCTCTCCCAGATGCCCAGGATGTTAGAAAGATCTTGAGTACATTCTTAGGAAAGCCATATGATTAACTGGTGCAGGTAGAACACCCACCTGGATCTAGATTTCATTGTTGTACATGTAATCAAACAGTAACTAAAGAAAAAATTATTTTGAGAAAAATAGCAGTAGGTGTTTAATCCATCAGTATAGGGTGTCAGCTCCCATAACCAGGTAGGCCTATTTAAAGTACCTGGCTTAACACAGATGCAGGGTCAGAGTTTTGCTCTCAGCTAGTGGTTGCTTTGGCAAAGAGAAACACCAGCGCATCGATCATTTATGGAGGAGAGTATCCACCGGGCAACAAGGGCAACAAGAAAAACATTTCAAGAAAAAGGATTGCCATTGCTACAAAATAAGCAATATGTAGCTTATGTAATAAAGAAAAGGAAATGCATTGGAAAGAACCAGCAGTTGAAACAAGTGAAAGCAGAGAGCTGCCGAGCTACAGTAGCCAGAAGGACAGAGGGAGCAACAGCAGAGCTGCTCCTAAATGTGGGCTGGAATTTTAGATGAAGTCATTTACCATATTGCTACACGAGAACTACATTATTTACCTCTCCACAACTGCCGTGCTATTATATATTATATGTCATGATTAAGAATGGACTGAATTGATCCAGTTATAGAGTGACATAGGTCTGATGTACACGGCTGTTCGATTGATGGTGTGATTGTTGCCAATGATTTGAAGTAGGGCTGCAACTACTGATTTTCAGTACGAATGAGTCTTTTTTCTTTACAATTATTCAATTAATTATTATAGAAAATGTCAGACAAAGGTGAAACATGGCCATCACAGCTTTGCAGAGCCCATGGTGACATCTTGCTGTTTTTGTCCAACCACCAACTCTTCAAAACTTAAACAGATTCCATTTACAATGTTGCAACACATTTGGGAGGCTGGAACCAGAGAATGTTTGGCATTTCTGCTTAATACGTGACTTGAAAGATTAATGATCAATGAAAAAAGATAGTTGGAAATAGTTTTTTTGGCAATGAAAAAAATCAATAATCCACTAATTATATCAGCAATAATTTGAAGTCCCCTTTTCAGACAGAAAGATTTACAGTAGGTGCCGCCTACTCATCAATCACAAGTGCGGTGATTCCAGATCACAATTTGAGGCAGATTAGGTTGCACAGGGTAACAGAAAAGTCTACATCATAGACGGAGATATAAAACGGAGTTTAGGCACACAGAAATTGAATCAACTAGCACTATTATACTTTTTGAGGTCTTAAATCCATAAAATAAAATAAACGACACCATCTGTTCTACAACGAACACGACAAATTATCACATTTGACAAAGCTGTGGTATAGATAGTAGCTATGTAGTAAGGAGGCATAGAAGACGCAGCTAGATTATAATGCTAACAGCAGCTTCAGGCCACACACGCACTCACGCACGCACGCACACACACACACACACACACACACACACACACACACACACACACACACACACACACACACACACACACACACACACACACACACACACACACACACACACACACACACACAGGACAGAACAGATTAGAACAGTTTGTTACTTCAGTCTCATGGATCAAATTCAACTCTGGTTTCGGATGAAAAACAGCAGCGACTTGAGCGACAGCAGAATATATAAAACTGTAACATTACCTCCCTCCTCCGGCTCCAAGCAATGCCAAGGAGCAATGGCTCTGAAGAAAAGCACTTGACAAAACTAGCTTTGATCCAGCAAGCAGGGGAGAGGCAGGAAGAAAGAAAATACAGGATGACGAGGGTAAAAAGGCAGAGAGAGAGAGAGAGAGAGAGAGGTTTCTTCTTGTTGTAAGAAAAGACAGATGGCCAAGAGAGAGAGAAAGCAGAGCAGAGGACGAGCTACACAGCCGACATTTTAACTGCTAGTGACGCAAGGAGGGGTAGAAAGGAGAGAGAGGGAGGGACGGAGGCAGGGCCGGCACACACACACACACACACACACACACTTCCCTTCTCTGACTCTCTCTCTCTCTCTCTCTCTCTCTCTCTCTCTGTGTGTGTGTGACACAGCCTCTCTCTCTCTCTCTTACTCACCACCCTCTTTGACTTGCTCTCTTTCAATTTCCCTGCCTCTCAGCTCTCTCTATAGCAATCTGTCTCACGCCCACTCCTCCCCTTCTGCTCAATTCAGCTTTATTGACAGTCATTTCCTTCCACACACATATTCCTAACACTATACTAATATCTCAGTATTAAGACAACATATCAGTAAAGGAAAGCATTCTAAACTCATTATCTAAACCCATCTTCATAGAACTGGCAAAAATGCTAAAGCAGAGCTGAATACCATATACCATATACAGATACCATAATTTCCACACTCAGACCTAATTTCCATCTAGTGTTAACATGCATGATTTATATTTATATGCTATATTTGTCTACTGTCACTGTGTGAAACTGAATCATTACATTGATCTAGTAGGTTGTGTTGGTACAGTTTGATAATGAGAGTGATTAAGACCCAGTATTTCAAGCTGCACTAATACTGAACCCACATAGAACTATCACTAAATCTGCAGCTCCCCTGGTCTTTCATCTCATTGTTTTGGTGGTGTTACAGCAACATGATTGTCCTGGTTCAGTCTCACCGCTCTCATCAGAGTTGCTTTCCAGCAACAGCGGGCTCAAAGGGGAGGGACCATAACTTATCAGTTTAGTTAAAACCACCAGTGTACTGCTGTAATCCAACCTACTTCTCTTTAATTGACATACCTACAGCTCAGTTCTGAGCTGTCTGAACATGGTGAGGGAAATGTTCCAATTACACAATCCATGGGTTACTTTCCCAATTAAGGTATGGCTTATGGGTTATACTGCGTTCCTTTTTTACTCGGAAGTCGGACTGCCCGAGGTCAAAGTCTGAATCACGCTCCCTGACCTCAGATTTCCGAGCTCGGAACTCGGACCACCTCGCAGTACCACGGGTTCAAAATCCAACACGGCTGCTCCGTGCATCAACAGTTGTGAAAGCTGTAGTAACATACAGTTATTAGCACTTCTGTCTTATTTGTGTCGTACACACAGTCCTGTCCAACTTCTATCTGTGGACTTGTTGTTACGCTGATTGTATGCACAAAGAAACTGCATATTGCATTGTTATCAACTGGTATTGCTAACGATGGCTAACCTGGCTAGAGCTAACCCCACAATGAAAAATGCAACTTGTAAATGGAACGCATTCATCTCTGGTGTGACATCATTCCCAGCTCCGGCTTCCGAGTTCCAAGGTAAATGGAACGCACTATTAGTAATTCCAGTTCCATAGAGAGGTCAGGCTACTTAGCTAACCATCTTATAATTCATACTTCACACCACTATCACATGATCAAACATATAAGGAGTGGTCCCAAACACTTCCTTCTGTAGAATTGTATTTAATTGTGAATTTTTTAACTTCTAGAATTTGTGCTAGTCAAATTTCTGTCCCTCAGAAGAAAAAAAAGAGAGAGATCAAAGGCCCCAAAAAGTCATCAATAATTACTTAAATATGTTTTGATGCTTAGATTAGTAAATCGGGATTATAGGCCATTTGTATGACGGCATCACCTCTATACACTCAACAGATTATATGAGGCAGTATTGGAAAAAGAGTAAAGAGTCGTAAGCAGAAATCCAAACTAACTGGGTCAATACTGGTTGACCATGCTCACATAAGGTCTTGCCAAAGTATTGCTTCTTTTGTGAGAAAGTGGGATGACTAATGTCAAGGACACTGGATTTGATTTTTTATTTTGGAGATATGCCTTATGTGGCCTATATATTAAAAGTGATATTTACCTCCTGAAGATCTTGGCCACACGTACACAACCCTATGACCTAATAAGTTCAGAGAAGCCCTCCCACTATGGGCCTTTTTACAAACACTGCCAACTATCTATGCTCCATTGAAAAAATGTGTAGCTTTTGACTACAGAAGGAAGATAGTATCAAATATTGAATGAAATGGGACTATTACACTCGGGAACTACCAAGCCACAGTGAAATTAACTAGTAGTATTTAGATGACTGCAGTGTGTGGTTTAAAATAGAGCTGGCTGCCCTGCTGCTAGTCCGGTTTATCGAATGCTCAGTACTGGGCACGTGATGTCAGGCATTCTCCTCCCCTTTTGCTATTTCAGCTATCTATTTCGCAAGGGCACATCGTTGCATCCGGTTGGTTTAAATAAATGCAAACGAGTCAGAGTGTTTTCCCCCCGTCCCAGAATGAAAAGCAGTCTAGCCAGACCATACTCGCTGACACAGCGCTGTGGAGATAGATGAGACTATGCGAGACTACCCCACTTCTGAACCCTCACACACACATACATACACACACACACACACACACACACACACACACACACACACACACACACACACACACACACACACACACACACACACACACACACACACACACATTAATATACTGCAGTCCATCTGCTACACTGATGCAGGATTAAAGCAACAGTCACTCACACACACTTGCTATTAAATCCTGTATCACTCACAAACAACAATACATACAACAAAACCATTTTGACCATTTCAGCAGAACGCTACATGTGTAGAATACATGTGTGCAGTGGTAGTGGTAGGTACGCAAGACAAGTATGATGCACTCTCTATCTTCTCTCCATCTTCTGAAGCTTATTTTCTACACTGGCATCAAAACATGGAAGCCTCTAAAAATCTGAACTTAAGTGTTCTGCTCCTATGGTGTGTCAGAGTGAGAGGCCTGAACTGCTTCTGTGTAGAGAGACACAATTCATTGACCCAATTTCCACCAAAACTACATTTCAAACAGTTGTCTGGTTTACAGTACTCTCTGGCTGGTTAACAAGCCCATGAGCAAAACACAAGCCCCAGACTGTTCCAGTAGGTCTGTGGATGTCAATGTACTACACAGCAACAGAGTGCAAGCTGGGTTATAGATGCATTACAATGGTGAACACAGTTTAGAGACACAGCTTTCAAAGGAGAGAGCTGCATGTGATGGCACACACACACACACACACACACACACACACACACACACGCACACACACACACACACACACACACACACACACACACACACACACACACAAACATACACACACTCCTTTGTTCTCCTGTCATCATGAATAGAGCCACTACAGTGACCAGATAACAAGATGCATGCTGATATCTATTTATATGTACGTGTGTGTGCGTGTGTGTGTGTGTGTGTGTGTGTGTGTGTGTGTTGTATTTCATTTTACAAAGTGGGCCATTGTTGATAGGTAACATAGCAGGACGTGAGTCGTCTGCAGCCAGTAAAGAGAAGTCAAACAAAGATATTACACTTACTTTTATTCTCAGTCTGTTGTCTCTATATCACTGACTTTCCCTTTACATCACCTCTATCAACTGCAACACTGACTCCTGCCTATCTGCTGTTTGGCCTGTAATCTGATCAGTGTACAGCACAATTATCAGATTGAATAACAAAGTTGCTGTCAAAAGGCCATCTGATATGACATGAACCACTTATCTGTGGGGAACTGAGTAGAAACTTACAAACAGTGACAGTGTATCACAATCATCAGGACCAGGAGGTTTTGGGAAGCTATTTATATCATCTCTTCAGGGATACTCGCATCAAATCCTCCCTGCTGGCAGCAACAACAGATAAAACCTCCTCAGGAATTCATTTCTAAAAAAGAAAAAAATACAATACACACACACACACAGATAAGATAAAACCCTAAGTTATCAACATAAACAATATCTGTCTGGGTCTCTCTTGCTCTGAAATTAGGACAGAGGACAGAGGAGAGTGCCCCATTAGTTTAAATGCTGGCTCTGCACCATTTGCCTTTGCTACAGAGGTGGCAGACAGACACACCATCATGTGGCCTGTCATTTAGTTCAGCAGTGTGTCTCCATTTAAAGCAGGAATGACCTCCACATTCTAACCTCCATGGTTTCCAATGGGCAATCCATGTATGTCAGAATGGGCTGTATGGATTCAATCTTGGATCATAGCATATGGAATATTTGATATGGGAATGCTAAGATATGACTATAGTGATATAGTACATTTTGTGTAAATTCTATTGGCAAGATAAAATACCAAATGTCAATTTTTCTTAATCCAGTCAAATAATTACCCCGCAAATGCCAATGGTGCAAAAATCTTTTCTCAAAGCATTCCTACAAGGTACAATTCCAGTGAAATGTTTTCCTATCAGCTCCTTCGACTTGTGCATGATTCGTCATAAAGCAGAATGCACACAGAAGAAGAGTCACCCGGTTGAATGGCATCGGCACTCAACCGCAACAACTAATATTTGTAAAATAGACAATTCAGCATAAGTTTTGCGAAGCTGGCGGAGAAGTGACTGGAGATTTTAAAAGCATTAAGAGTTGAATATTTTTTTATATGCATCCTACATCCTTTCCTTCATTTTCAAATCCAACGGTATGATGCAGAATGGCTGACTATCTCCTCTATCCTCTTTCCTTCCCTTTGTTCACTTTCACGCACTCTCTCCCTCTGCCCTTGGGTGTCATCTGGTCATTGGAATTCACTTTGTGTCTTTGATGGGAGTCTGCAGTGAATGTCTGTAATAGTTCACACAGTGCTCAGAGCTCCCTGGGAGAGAGAGAGACAGATGATGTAATATCTAGATCAGAGATGCAACCGCACACACGCACAGCAAAGATCAGGAGGGCTTACGCTCTTTAAAACCATCTCTCTCTCTTCTCTCTCTCTTTCTCTCCCTGTTCCTCTCCCTCTGAACACAGTTATGATTTTTTGATGTGTGTGAATTTTGATAATTTTTGCATTCTGGTGTGTTTCTCAATGAGAGGTTTGAGCGGAGGAGAGTGGGATTTACATGTAGTCTGGAGAGAATGTCAGTCTTCTCAACCCACAGCCCACTGCTCCAAAGCCGGGCATCACCACATGGCTAGCACACGGTAATGTCTACCATTAGTTCATCTGGGACTCTCAAAACAGCAAGAATGCTAAGTCTGTTTCTCCCTGCTGTTGTTTTCTCACATAGAACGGGGCTGGATAAAGCTTACTTAACTGACGCTATGCAGAGGGCTGCTGGAACAAGCGCTAACGTTAGCTAATTGTAGCTAACCTTATGCTCTCTATGTAAAAAACATTACAACACTACAACACTGCCAATGATTGATGAAAAAAAGGAAGCAGGAAGAAAGGTGATAATGCTGCCAATCAAAAACAATTTTAAATGACCCAATTTACCAACCAAGAAGAAAAGATACTTTAACAGAAAGCAGGAATGATCTACTATGTGTTTTGATGTTAGATGGCGGGTGTTACAACATGTGTGCCAAGAAGTCATGTCACAGCGTTGCTACATTATTTCCTCTGCTGTTGTGTAATGCTGGCATTCCGTTTCAGTAATGGAGTCATGTCAGCGAGAGACAGAGAGAGGTCCCTACTGATCAGTGTAATACAAAAATATTGTGTCAGTGAGGGCAAGCCTGAAGACGCCCTTCAAAAGGCATAGTACAAACACAGCAGTCAGGCAAATAACTAGGCTAGATAAACACAGCCACTATCAGCTTCATAAGCTCCACTAATGGCACAGTGTATGGAGGCAGACGCTGACTGTCAGGAGTTACTAATGGGCCAAAACAAGCATCTGATCAGCTATATTAGCAAAGAGCTACTAATGCATCCATGCCTAGGTAGACCATGACCTACAACAAAGTAGTGGTATAAAATACAGTACTGCATACTGACTTTAGAATCAATATGGTTGTTTGTATAACTGTGGTTGAAAGTGCTGAAACAACACATTCCAATTAATTTATTTATGAGCATTTGTGCACACACAACGGAAAACTACGACCTAAGTCATCCAAGGCAGCGGCGGAGTGGGACCAAAAAATCTACCGGGAAATTTATTAGACCCGCCCCACCGTACGGGTTGAGCAGAGGCTGCACACCAGCGGGCAGCGGCCGGGCAGCGGTGCAGTCGCGGCACACCAGGCCGCCGGATGGTGTTGCTAAGAACTTGCAATGTGTAACTACTATCAGACCGGCCCTCGCCACCTCGAAACACTACCGGCCCACCGGGAAAAGTCCCGACTCTCCCGATTGCCACTCCGCCTCTGATCCAAGGTGTGGGAGCATTTCACACTAAATAAATCGAAAAAGTGTGTTAATTGCAAGATAAGCAAAAGCGACATGGCATGGCACGGGAGCACCACGGTGATGATTCAGCACCGGAAACATGTTGGAGTCCTTGATGAGGAGGAAGGGAGTTCAACAGCAGGGTGAAGTCACTACACAATCCTACTTTTGTTCCGTTTTGAAGTGAGGAACGTAACGTTTTTGGCCCATTCATTTTTCAATCTGTTGTCATGTATATATTCTGTGTTTGTCCCATATCAGTTATTGTTGACAAATATATTTGTGTGTGTTGTACTTTTTAATTTCATTTTAAAGTTCTTTTATAGCACTTGGTCATCTTAAGCTGTGTTTAAATGAGGTGTATAAATGAACTTAACTTGCATTTACTACAATGATGGTAATCATTTAATGAATAAGCTTCAAGTGTGTGTGTGTGTGTGTGTGTGTGTGTGTGTGTGTGTGTGTGTGTGTGTGTGTGTGTGTGTGTGTGTGTGTTTGTGTGTGTGTGTGTGTGTGTGTGTGTGAGAGAGAGAGAGAGTGTGTATCTGCTCTTTGGGTTAGGCTACTTACCTTTACACAACTAGCAACTAAAACAACAAATATGTATGTTAGTATGTATTGAGTTGATGTAAATTAATGCTTTTTTGTTTTTCTTATCCGATTAATCAAAAAATAATCTACAGATTAATCGATTATTAAAATAATTGTTAGTTGCAGCCCTAGTCCTATTAATGATAACATGAATGGCAGTTGCAATAAGCTTTCATTTAGTATTTGCTTTGATTACATTGTTTAAGTTGAGATTTACACTAAATATTTTATTTAACTGCTACTGTATAAACAAAATGCTGATGTTAATAGTTTGCAGAACAAATGTTATGGCACTTTAGTTCATATGGCAGAACATTTAAAATAAAATGCGCTATACACTACTTTAAATCGCCATTTAATCGTGATTAATCGCGATTAATCGGGGAAATCGTGTGATTAAAATTTTTAATCGTTGCTTAGGGCTGTCAATCGATTAAAAAATGTAATCGAATTAATTACAGACTGTGATTAATTAATCTAAATTAATCACATACATAATTTTTGCTGTGAAAGTATTTTAAATATTTCAATTCAAATGAATCAATGAATAATCAGCATTAGTGACATTAAAGTTAAAAAAACTCTTTATTATTATTTTCACTGTTCAAATAATGACCATAACAATCAACAATACGACCTAATATGCTGAGGAAATACATTCAAAATGGTATTTTACAATAACAACGAATGCACCGCGAGGCTGTAGATTACCAGTTTCATTGAATGCACCGTCTCCGTCTCCGTGTGTTTATCTTACAACGGCAGAAACACAGTCAAACTTTACACCGTTTAGTGTTAGCTGTCAGCATTTTAACCGTGTTTAATCCAGCTGCTAGCTAGCGGAAAGCTAACGCTACCTGCTGTTGAGTGTAGTGTTAACTAGCATCACGTGCAGCAATGTTTCATTCAATCATTTTACAGTTGAATGGCGGCTAGAACGGCTCCGGGTGAAAGGTCAATATGGAATGGATTAATCTGTGATATTTTTTTTAACGCGTTATTTCTTCTCAGATGAATTAATAAAAATTAACGCGTTATTTTGACAGCCCTAATATATATATATATATATATATATATATATATATATATATATATATATTAAGGACTCAGCCTTTAGAAATCGTCATTTCCATAAAGAAAAACACTGTAGTATGCATTCAATGTAATTGTAAGTCGCTTTGGATAAAAGCGTCAGCTAAATGACATGTAATGTAATGTAATGTTATGTACACTTCACCACACAACAAATCAGATAACGTTAATCTCGTATTTCAATATTACAGAATCACTACAGACCTTAAATAATTGTAAATTATGTGTAAGTGTGTAGGAAGACGATGTGTCATCACAGACCACATGTCACAGAGGAGACAGAAAGAGGGTGGCTGAGCGGTTGTGTGTGTGTGTGTGTGTGTGTGTGTGTGTGTGTGTGTGTGTGTGTGTGTGTGTGTGTGTGTGTGTGTGTGTGTGTGTGTGTGTGTGTGTGTGTGTTGCTGACCACACCTAAATTTGCAACATCGTATGCAACCCCCTGTGTATAATACAGCCTTATTCAATCATTATTTGCAGAAGTCATTCTGCCTTTAAGTAGCACTGCTACAGCAGAGAAAGACAAATACACACTCTGCTGACTGTATGTGTTCATCCTGTCATGATGAAAGCCACATCAACACTGAACCAGAACAACCACAGACTCAAACCCTTACCAGGAACACTGCGAACAAATCTGTATCTTAAACAGAAATAATCTGTCCACCTGAAATTTGACAGGTGTCATCTTTTGAAAAGATCAAGATCACCAAGACGATGATGCAACTTGCCAAACTTCCCCTCCCTGTCCTCTGTTTGAAGAGGCAGAAGATGAAATGCTAGTGCTGACCAGCTGCACATTTGCTATAATAAAGAGCCCCTTTAAGCGTCCTCGTCGTCCGTGTGAAAGTTACAAAGACAGAATAGACCCAATCACAAAGTTTGTTTAAAAACTTTCACTAATGTTAGGTTGGAGACCTAATATACCTGTTGGGCCACAGACTAAAGAAAATGACGCCACCCAAACTAGCAGTCAGTCCGATTGGCGGTGAGATGTTGCTGTTCGTAACGCTAGATTTGGTTTATCAAAGACGCTAGCAAAGCAACACAGTACAGAAAATAAGCACAGCAGAAACCACAGATAGGTCGGACCACAGTGATAAACTATATAACGTTAAAAGTTACAGTTATGGCTGAAAATGACATCAGAAACAAACAAGTTTGTCTATTTCACGTTGTTCTGCAATTCAAATCAACTGCCATTTGTCTACCCAGAGTTATACAAGAGTCAACCGACAGGAGGGTAGAAAAGTGACAGACATTGTGTACAATACTCCATCTTCTCTTTCACTCGCTCTCTCAAACACACATATATGCGCAGGTGCTGCAGCTGTCTCTGGCCTTCTCTCTACTGACGATGCTACTGTACTACGAGAAAGTTAATCACAAATATAACTTCACAAAGCTTTACAGAATGTCAGAATAGTCAAACGTTGGACAGCAGACTGAAACTTACACAGGAACCTTTTAAGGTGTCTTTTAGGCCAAGAGGAACATAATATGTTACATCACTGCCATATGAGATTGTGAGAGAGAAGAAAATGAAGGGTTAAGACAGTAAAAAGAGGCAACAGCAAATCCTGCCTCAATAAACACCTTATCAGTCCTTTGGCAGACAGGAAATCCACAGAAGACTCACTCACACTCAGGAAGAAAGATGGCTAATGCACGCACGCACGCACACACACACACACACACACACACACACACACACACACACACACACACACACACACACACACACACACTGAAGTGAATGGGGAAGTGTGAGCACTTCCTCTCCTGTGAACAACAATATGAGAGGAAAGCAGAGCAGTGACAGTCGGACTTGCGGTGTGTGTGTGTGTGTGTGTGTGTGTGTGTGTGTGTGTTTTTTTGGCCAGGTGTTTCAGCATGTATGTGTTCTTATTTTTGTGCATGCATCTGTGTTTGAACTGAAGTGCAGACTCTGAGTGGGTGTATTATCATGTGATGTTTAATAAACTTAGACCCAAAAGCATGAGCTTGCCTGATGTGTTACTGCAAGCACGCACGCACGCACGCACGCACGCACGCACGCATTGTAGCAAATCAAAAACAACCATGCAGGCAAACAAGATATAACTTCTGAGGATTCTGCTTTGGACAGTGTGCATTGCACTGTAGCTGCAACTAACAATTATTTATGTATTCATTATTTTTTTGATTAATTGTTTGGTCAATACAGTGTCAGAATAGTGAAAAAAGGTCATCACATTTCCCATTGCCCAAAATGGCTTGTCTGAGTAGCAGTCCAAAACCAAAGTTTATTGTCACATTTAACAAAGAAACTCAGCAAGTCCTCACATATAAGAAGCTTAATTTTCTGTCAATTGACTACTAAATTATTAAAGTGCCCATATTATAAAAAAAAAAACTTTTTCTGGGATTTGGGGTGTTATTTTGTGTCTGTTGTTCTGAGTGAGATACAGTTTCTGAATGTGTCCTGCCTTCAGTCTCTGGGTGAGCTGGTCAAAATCTGCACGGCTTTTTACGTCACTAGCCGAAACGACCGGCTAACCGTAGCATGCTAGCGCTAGCATGCTAGCTCGTTCTCAATGGCAAAACACTGCTAGAACACACACTAGTTCACCATAATCTACCAAAGAACTACTTCCATGTCCCTGTTCTGCAGGTATTCCATGCAAAGTTGGAAGTGTGCCCTGTTTAGAAGAAGTCTCCCGGCTAATCCTGCCTTGTAACTGACTGAAGTTAGAGAAACAAACAGCTATCTGGTGTGATCTTACCTAGCTACTGAGCATGTGCGACTCACTACATAGACGGTAAAGAAGTACGACGTCTCACTCTGTTGCTAAAACAGAGAGCTGAACACACAGGGTGAAAAGAGGAGCTGCAGCAATGTGCAGTACAACAAAAACATGGTGTTTTTTTGAAAATTAAACCATATAAACCTATTCTGGTACAACATCAAAATACAATTATGAACCTGAAAATTAGCATAATATGGGTGCTTTAAGTAAGAAATTGTTACAGCTCTACATAGCACTAAGCTGGTAACCTCCATGGGATAAGTGGACATTCTCACATAGCTCACTGTGTAAATAATATACAGTACACTGTTCTCATGTGCATGTTAGATTGTGCTTTTCATTGACAGATTACCTTTTAAGAAGTAACAGAAGTATAGTACTAGTCTGCACAGGGGACACATAGTACTGTACTTTATATGATAGTCACCAGTGACATGACACGCAAAGCATGCTACATTTAAGCACATTACACAATCAGGGAACTTTACAGCTCAACAGACCCAAACACATAGCCTGAGGCAGACCGTGTCTCAACACACTGCTGCCATTACAGTAAAGCAGCAACTCATTACACAAGGCCCATTTCATGCGCACGCACACACACACACACACAAATATACATCGGAATGCAAACATATTACCATAGACTCTAATTTACACAACACTTCTCATTGAATGCCTCTCTCTCTCTCTCTCTCTCTCTCTCTCTCTCTATTAGAAGATGCCTGCATCAGCACAGTCGGCAGCTGTGCGCACGCACACACACACACACACACACACACACACACACACACACACACACACACACACACACCCACAGTGTGGGTGTGTGTATGTGTGTGTGTGTGTGTGTGTGATGAAATGGGCCTTTTCCATTAGCTAACAGAGCTCAGGTTATCCTACAGGAGAGATAAATCACACTGCAGCCTTACATCGCCCTGACACCACCGGTCATTACACCAACACACATAGAGGAACACGCCTCATACATGTGCACACATGCTATGCAAACACTGATGAACACCGCCTTCACACACAAATACACACCTAAGTCAAGATTAAACTGGACCTGTGCTGTGATACATTAACAGTATCAATGCCATTTCAAAATCGTTTTCCATTCACAGCCAAATTTTCTTTTTGTCTGGATAGGAGAATCCATGAAACACCAATCATCCCAATTATCCAGCTCCTGGGGATCAGCTGAAGTCAAAGTCTCGATATATAGTTTATCACTGTGGTCCGACCTATCTGTGGTTTCTGCTGTGCTTATTTTCTGTACTGTGTTGCTTTGCTAGCGTCTTTGATAAACCAAATCTAGCGTTACGAACAGCAACATCTCACCGCCGGTCGGACTGACTGCTAGTTTGGGTGGCGTCATTTTCTTTAGTTTGTGGCCCAACAGGCATATTAGGTCTCCAACCTAACATTAGTGAAATCAAAAAATCTATATGGGATGTGACTCACAAGCAGCACATAGGATCTTGTGTTTAACATGCAGGACCTTTCTATCAAAGTCTACACGTGGTAAACGGCAAACCATGGTGAATATAAGAAATAAAATATTTTTGAGGATAATATAAAGAAAATGACCACATTCTGTAGTACCTGCCCACAATTTAGTAATTTTCACACCTGTCTTCAGGTATTACAAGCAAGCAATTTGGTGATGGTAATATCAATGTATCATCACCATAAGAATTATGGAATTAGAGACATCCCAAAATCAACATCAAATTAAACTTTGAGATCATAAACCACAGTTGTGTTGTCTGCACCTTTTAGTCCATTAGTTTCCAAATGGGTCTTCCTTGTAGTGTGTGTGTGTTTAAATCAGTCTCAAGCCCTGCCCACACAGTGCATGATCAGCCCATCTTAATCACATTGTACTTGCACAATGACAATAAAGATATTTTATTCTACTGTATTCTATCATGAATGGATACATTTTAACAATCTATCGACATATTTCAGGGACAGCTCTCCCAGGACACTTGAGGTCTGACTGACTGTAGTCTCGACTAGTCTAGTCAGACCATCCACACGCTGCGGAGCGGAGGAGGGTCTGGCTACTCCACATACAGGGTTCCTACACATTTTCCATTTCAAAATTCCATACTTTTCCACACTTATATTTCCAGCCTACGTGGATGTCATCGTGCAAATAATAACTTAATTATTGAAATACTTTATTTGAAAATCCAACTGTTCTTTAGTGTTGCTTTAAAGGGGTGATAGAATGATTATATGGGGTATTTAACACTGTTCCTTAAGGTCTCCTAATAGGGTATGTAACATTGGTTGGGCTGAAAATGTCCCAGGTTTCATTTCTGTTAAATTCACTTCTGAGACTTTTTTTATGCGAGAAATCAACTATATAAAGCTCAAATGTGGGCCTTTTTACAAATATTGATGGCTGATTGCAAATTTGGTAAGACGTGTCGGACTTCAGAAGGTCCACAGTCTGACAAGACAGCGGCAGCCCGCTGCGCTCCGTACCCAGGGCAAAGTTACCGTTTCTGGATTACCGGGGCTCGGGGCTCCGCGTCTCTGGGTTCTGGCCGTCTGCTGGCATAACTATAGTATATTTACACTTTGAATTTCGTCACGCCACTTATATCACAGCTACCCTAACATCTTACAAAGCTAACACTTGTGTCCGATTTCAATTTAAGGCATTTTTGTGAATTTCAGAGGTCTCGTTCAGAGGAGCTGCTTGGTAGCTAGCTAGATAGCTATGTGTCCCAATCCTATGAGAAAAGATTGCCGTTCCACTTTCGGCATAACTATAGTATATTTACAGTTTGAAACAACTCTGTGCTGTGTTTTCAAGGTGTAATGAAGGAAATATGATCCGCCGTGAGCATGGTGTATTTTATTTTGAAAATTAACCGGATGTTTTATTTTGTTTCTGTGCTCCACTTCCTGTCCTGCACTATCTGCCGTGTGCTGAATTGCTGCGGAGCTCTCCGGCGTCCGCCAAAAATAGAAGCTCTGCGTATCTGATCCGAAGGGCTGCGGACCGCCGCAGCTGTGCCGGAGTCGGGACGCAGCCGTTACGCAGTCAGTGAAAATACACACAATGACTTTAATGGAAACCGATTGACTCCGCCGCCGTTCCGGAGCCGTTCCGCAGTCGGTATACATTGGGGGTAAGCTGACCTCAGGTCAGTTGTGTAGAATATGTAAATGTTGGGGCGTGATACGGAACACACCAAAGCAACGAGACGTAATAAGTCTCCATAACAGCAGGCGGTGCTAATCTGTA
This sequence comes from Gymnocephalus cernua, assembly GCA_023631565.1. Lineage (NCBI taxonomy): Eukaryota > Metazoa > Chordata > Actinopteri > Perciformes > Percidae > Gymnocephalus > Gymnocephalus cernua. The sequence goes on along the minus strand of CM042443.1, from coordinate 29,664,775 downwards.
TTGTCGCCCAAAAATGAAAACCGGCAGCTGATTGGACGAACGCGTCAAATGGGTCTGGTTTCTCTGGAAATTCAAAGAGAGACTGTCATGGCGGCTTGTTGAGAATGCAATCTCATATTGTACTAAAATAGTTCACCGAAACATGTTTCTGAAAACATTTTAAGTGAGAAATAGGCCATGCAGTTGGTGAATCTGTCTTCATTTCAGATCAACAAAGGTCAGTTCAAAAGATTTTCGTCAGATTTTGAGAGACTTTGAGAGAGTCACCCTCAGCCCGCTCCTTGTTTCCGGCTTAGCACCAATCAGATGAGTCATTTGAAGCTGACTGCCGGCAGTGGCCACCCCGCCAATTATACATGTGATATTGCCCAAAATGAAAGCCGATGGCCCCTCTGATGGACGACGGCACGGAACACACCTAACATACTCGAGTCACTGACCTCGCCAGACTGTCCAACGGCCGAATATCGGCCATGTGTGTCCGAACTTTTAACCTACAACTGCTGCATCTGTCTCTACTAGCACCATTACGTGTTCTATTATTACTCTTACTACTGCTGCTGTCATAAGCATCACAGAAGCACTGATCAATCCTACAATAGTGGACCAGAGTTAAGTCCCGCTACATCTTAGTTCAGACATTATTTACTCCTTTCAGTCCTCCATCCATGCCTGTGTGTTTCTGTGCTGCTGTGACCTGGCTGTTTAACTACATCTTTGTTCTTCACAGCTAATTTGCTATTAAGGAGGAGAGCCTCTGGGTGGGATCCCACACACTGCGTAACGTGAGTGATTACACACCGGGTTCAGTGGATGCACAGCAGCTGGAGATGTTTGCTGCCACACTATGGCTCTTGTGTCTGATATCAGCTTTAAAAGGTGAGTTAGTGACCTGGTAACCTACTTGTGGAGCTAAAACAATTAATTAATTAGTGGATCAACAGAAAATGTGCAATTTCTTTTCATTAAAGATTATTGGTCTAGATACCAAATCGTTTTTGACTACAACTTTGATATTGTAAACTGAATACCTATGGGTTTAGAACTGTTGATAACACTATATATAATATCAATATATAATAGTTCCATGTTGAAATTAGTTTTCAAGACAGTCTGTCTTTTGAGGATAGCACATTTTAACTGTCTACAAAAAACATCCGGAAAATAACCAATGTACACACATACATATCTGTAAAAGTCTACAGACCTCATTATAAAGACCAAAGCTGAGAAAAAGCACAAGATAGAAAGGGATGAATGAAAAGAGTATGTGAGAGAGACACAGAAAGAGTAAAAACAGACGGAGACTAACAATGATAACCATGAATAAATTGTGTGTGTGTGTGTGTGTGTGTGTGTGTGTGTGTGTGTGTGTGTGTGTGTGTGTGTGTGTGTGTGTGTGTGTGTGTGTGTGTGTGTGTGTGTGTGTGGTGGTCTTGTTTAACTATATTCGTTGGGTCCAAAAACCGGGAGTACAGTACTTGTGGGGTCCCAACAGCTTTGTGGGGCCAAAATGCTGGACCTCACATGTTTAAAGGGCTTTTAGGATTAGGGTTAGAATTAGGTTAGGGTGAGGGTGAGGGTAAAGGTTAGGGTTAGGCATTTAGTTGTGATGGTTAAGGTTAGGGTAAGGGGCTAGGGAATGCATTATGTCAATGCAATGTATGTGTGTGCGCATGTGTGTGTAGGTCACAGGGGCTTAGTTATGTAACGATGTAATAACTGTAATAACTACACTAGTCTGTGTGTGGTCTAATCTGCGTGTCTGACTAGGTGAATGTGTCAATATTAATCAACATCAGTGTTCCTGAAGAAGTGTTCAAAGTCTGTGCATATGCCAGAAAGCAAGTCAGACTTCCTGAACAGTTAACTTAAGAGTAGTGATGAAGGAGCAAGTACAGAACCTAAAATAAAGAAATCCTTTCAGATGCAGCTTCTGTCTGACTGAACTGATAAGAATACAAATGGGGCACTTGCTAATTTGTGTTGTCAGTATTTCCTTAACACACCGATCTGCTCTCTTTGTAATCAAGTCAATTCCTCCATGGCCATGTTAAGTTAATGCTCACACAAACTCAACTGTTCCTGCATTTGCTTCACAGTATAAACGTATCCACTGGTGGCTCCTTATACCTCGTTTACCCCAACGACCAGGGCTGGGCCAGGGTTGTCTGATCAGGGTTCAACACTTCTTTTGGAAATTCAAACCAATTCAGGGGCCATCCACACAGAGACGCTTTTGATGCAAACGCACATTTTTTGCATTGTTTGGGCCGATCGTCCAAACGAATCCTGTAAACGCACTGCCTGTAAACACACTTTTTTGAAACCTGGTCCCAGGATGAAAAAATTCGAAAATGGCTCACTGTCAGCTTCGTTTGGACGGCGAAGCCGCATATGTGCGTATCGATGATGTCATCACCACACCCCTCGACCTCATAACCTTCTCTTATCCCGCGGCCACTGACACGACTGTGGTCAAGTATCCCATCTCCATGGTCAAACCAGCTCACTTCATCTAAATACTTTGCCTCTGCTCCCTGACACTGCTGGTCCTGGATTCTACACAAGACATATTGCTAACATTATGTAGCTAACGTTAAACATCGCTAAAGTAGCTGACCGCTCGTCCGTTCATAACATGACTAGACTCACAGTATTTCAGATAAGTAGATGGGCTTTGCTAGACTTTAATAACTTTCACCACTGCTCGTTATATAAAGGCCACCGCTAGAAAACGTGTCTTTGTTTACATTGTATAATGTGCTGTTGGATTGCTTTTTATTTTGCAATTCTGTCTGCTATTGGACATGATTGCAGCGCGCTAGCTAGCTAGCAGAGCTAACGTTAGCTCTGCTAGCTAACATCGGCAGTCAAACAAACATCAATGATCTAATGTCTTTTTGATAATCTAGCTACACGTTTTTCTTGCGGTAGCCTTTCTACAATAAGCCGTGCTAAAAGTTAAGCAGACAGATTAGCTAGCTACTTGATAAATTGTCTACTTCCACTTTATAAACAGTTATCCATATAGCAGCTAACGTCAACCTCTGAAAGTACTGAAGACTCTGCTCTTCTCTGTTTTTGGTTAATTTCTGTAGCAGCCTATAGGCCTGGAATATGAAGTAGCGTGCTGAGTCATTTACAAATGGATTCGTTTGGACGCAACTATTGTTGAAACAAATCCAGGGAAGAAAAGATTGTTTTGGTACATGTGGACGTGGCCTTAGAGATCACTTGGGTCAACCCGGGAGCAATGCATAACAATTACCTTAAGTGCTAGAAATGGGTGGGGCTTTACACGTCATATTCAATGAACAACTAACATCACATACTCCCTACTTCAAATTGTCATTGTACGGAGAGAGAAAAAAAGCCTATTTGATTGTTGTTTCGTAGTGATTACGTTCGGATTTCTCCTCATATTTATTGCAGCAGCTGGAAAAGGAAGTAGGTTACTCTAGTATTGATTGTTTTGATTATTTTACAGCCCCAAATCAGAAAAAGTTGGGACAGTATGGAAAACACAAATAAAAAAAGAAAGTAGTGATTTCTAAATGTACTTTGACTTGTATTTCATTGCAGACAATACAACAGCACATCATTTAATGTGTTCCTCATGATTTTTATTGTTTTGTTTTCAAAAAAACAAAATTCCTATTTTGGTTCTTGCAACACATTTCAAAAAAAGTTGGAACAGTAAAGTATTTACCACTTTGTAATGTTGCCATTCCTTTTCACAACACTTAAAAGATGTTTAGGGACTGAAGACAGCAAGTGATGAAGTGTTTCAGGTGTAATTTTGTCCCATTCTTGCTGCAAACAAGTCTTAAGGTGGGCAACAGTACGGGGTCTTCGTTGTCGCATTTTGCGCTTCAAAATGCACCACACATTCTCTATTGGAGACAGGTTGGGACTGCAGGCAGGCCAGTCAAGTACCCGTATCCTCTTCCTCCGCAGCCAGGACTTTGTAATGTGTGCAGAATGTGGTTTTGCATTATCTTGTTGAAATATGCATGGACGTCCCTGGAAAAGATGTCTTCTTGAAGGCAGCATATTGTGCTCCAAAATCTGTACTTTTCAGCATTAATGGTGCCATCACAGAAGTGCAAGTTACCTTTGCCAAGGGCACTGACACAACCGCATACCATGACAGACCCTGGCTTTTGGACTTGTTGCTGGTAACAGTCTGGATGATCCTTTTCTTCTTTGGTCCGGAGCACACGGCGTCCATTTCTCCCAAAAAATACCTGAAATACTGATTCATCTGACCACAGTACACGTTTCCACTGTGTGATGGTCCATCCCAGATGCCTCCGAGCCCAGAGAAGTCAACGGCGCTTCTGGACACTGTTAACATAGGGCTTCCTTTTGGCACAGTACAGTTTTAACTGGCATTTGTGGCTGTAACTTCATATTGTGGTACTTGACAAAGGTTTGCCAAAGTAGTCCTGAGCCCATGTGGTGATATCGCTTATAAATGAATGACGATTGTTGATGCAGTGCCGCCTGAGGGATCGGAGATCACGGTTGTTCAGCTTAGGCTTGCGCCCTTGTCCTTTACGCACTGAAATTCCTCCTCATTCCTTGAATCTTTTAATTATGTTATGCACTGTTGAAGGTGAAATAAGCAAATGTCTTCCTATCTATTTCAATAATTTTCTCATGTATTGGCAAACTGGCGATCCTCGGCCCATCTTTGCTCCTAAAGGACTAGACCTTTCTTGGATGCTGCTTTTGTACCAAATCATAATTACAATCACCTGTTGACATCACCTGTTTCAAATCACATCATTATTTAACCAATTTACCTGATTACTAGCCCTAAATTGCTCCTGTCCCAACCTTTTTTGGAATGTGTTGCAGGTCTGAATGACAGGAAAGGATGTATATTTACAAATGAAATTAAGTTGACCAGACAAAACATGAAATATTTTGTGTTCACATTGTCTGCAATGAAATACAAGTCAAAGTACATTTATAAATCACTACTTTCTTTTTTATTTGTGTTTTTCATACTGTCCCAACTTTTTCTGATTTGGGGTTGTAAGATGAGGGGAAAACATTTCTCTTTGTTTGATTTCATTAAAAGTAAAGTTGGGCTTTGCTGTTGTCGTCACGACTCCTTTTAAAATAGACAGAGAGTAAAAAAGAGAGATTTGCGCTAAGCAGCAGCCAGACTGAACTGCAGTTGTCAGACGTGTGTGTGTGTCGAGAGAGAGAGAGAGTGAGTGAGTGAGTGAGTGAGTGAGTGAGTGAGTGAGTGAGTGAGTGAGTGAGTGAGTGAGTGTGTGTGTGTGTACAAAGAGAGAAAGTGAGTGTGTACACGCAATTTTTCATGTTATCGTTTCCCTTAATGCTGTTAATGCTGCCTGTGTAAACCCAGCGTAAAGCGCACTGAGACAAATTCTGTGTTGTTGTTTTATCAAAGTGTGCGTTGGACTGCCATTGCCCACCAATCAAATAATTTGTCCCGCCCCATCTGTTAGTGCATCTGTTTGTCATTGTCATTGATGTGTGTGTGTTTTTGGGTCTGTACTCAAATTTGTTGATGTTGTTGCTATGACAATAGCAGCAGAGGGGCAGATGAGTGAAAAAAACAGGAGGCAGACAGAGAGAAAAACAACCAGGAAAAAACAGTGTGTGTGGAAGTCTTATCCCCCCCCCATACATGTGCCAGATGGTGCTGTGCACACTGCTATTACATAATAAAAACAGTGACTCACATTTCCATGCAGCCACTGGCATACAAACTCTGAGAAATACTTAAACTAAATGCCATCAATGTCAAACATTTATGAACGGATTTAGACACAAAAACATTTAGCTACAAATATGAGTTGACTGCCACAGACAAACACACATCCACACTGCTTCAGCATGAGCATGTGTCTCCAGACCACTGTCGTCTGAAGTGTGTGTGATACAATGTGTGCGTGAGAAGTGTGACATACAGACGACAACAAAAACACCACAAGAACCACACTGGCATCACACCAATGGTGCAGCACGGGGGCCCAGTGGTTAGCACTGTGGCTGGTTCTGGGTTCAAATCCAGGTCTTTCCAGGCCTTTCTGTGTTCAGTTTGCATGTTCTCCCCATGTCTGTGTGGGTTTTCTCCAGGTGCTCCGGTTTTCCCCACCACTAAAAATATGGTCCCCTCTCTAACAAGCTGATGTGTGTTGAGCGTCATAAGGCTGCCGTGCCTACCCAGGTGGGTGCTACACATGGTGGTGTTAGAGAGTAGTCCTCCCCCCCAACCAAGCACTTTGAGTGTCTATGATAAAGTGCTATATAAATGTAATTAATTAACTTTTTACTCAAGGTTTTATATTAGCCTACTTACAGTAACAAGCGGTAACTAGTTCATCTGCGCCAGTGGCCATTGGTAATCCTCTCTGTATGTTTCCCAGTCAGGTAGTGCGTGTTGTAACGCACACACCTCTCGGCTCAGTTGTGTGTGTAGAGCAGGCATCACTGTACAGAATCCCGGCATGGGAAAAGAGATGCAAATACAGGGGGCTGGGTTTGTGCTCTACCTGTGTAATGTTTCCTGTTGTAAATGCTCGAATTGCTAAATACCAGAATGCATTTTTTCCTCTTCACATTTTCACATTTTTTGAATATTCGTGCATGCAGGCTGAAACTCCATGTGGTGTTTTGTCTCAGTCAGGTACAGAGAATAGTTGAGTTGAGTTGAGTTGAGTTGAGTAAAGAGCAGTCTAACATTTGTAGAGGTCTGTGAGGTTATACTGTAGCAGCCTGGTGTCATTGTCAGGCGATATGATAAAAGTAAACATAGTATTTAGCAGACATGGGGGACTCGAGTCACATGACTTGACTCGAGTTAGACTCGAGTCGCAAATTTTAGGACTTGAGACTTGCTTGATAAACATTCATAAAAGACTCGACTTGACTTTGACTTGACATTCATGACTTGAGACTTGACTTAGACTTGAGTCAAATGACTTGAAATGCCTTGATTTTCTGTTTAATAAATATATATTTTCCCCCTCTGATATTGAGGAGGAGTTAACGTTACGATTTTAGTGCTGTTGCATGCGCGGGAGCCCGTTGTTATGGTGACGCGCCACACGGCGGCAGACCTGCAGTAAACGAGACTGGCTACGGCTGTTATTTAACGTCATGGATTCCTCTGCACCGAAAATAATAAAGGTTGGCTATAAGGATTACACATCTGACCAGGCAAAGAAGAAACAAACGGCAGTTTAAGGTCTGCAGTACAAAAAAATCCGACGTCAACCACCACCGCGGCGAATTTCATTAGACACTTCAAATCGGGAAAGATTCAGGTTCCAGTCCCCATATTCAGCTGTGATGAACAGAACTCCCTTCAGTTTTGGGCCATGAATAAGCACACCCTCCCCTCTTTGTTCAAGGTGGCGGTAAGAGCGAATACAGCTAGGCACCCTGTATGCATACACACAACAAACTGCGCTCTCTCTCTCTCTCTCTCTCTCTCTCTCGCTCTCGCTCTCTCTCTCTCTCTCTCTCTCTCTCTCTCTCTCTCTCTCTCTCTCTCTCTCTCACACACACACATGCAGACACACGCAGTTGTACAGATGAAGTATGTGAATGAAGCTAGGCACACATACACACACACACACACACACACACACACACACACACACACTGCACTCACACACACCACATGCACACATTCACTCACCAATATTAATAACTTTTCATTCTCTCTCTCTCTCAAACACGCACACATTCACTCACAAATACACTGACACATATTAACATATAGCCTACTATTCAATCTCTCCAAATTATGCAAAGGTGGTGGGATTCAGCTACTCTTAAAGAATATGTTTATTTCTTTAAGAGAAGGAAAGGCTAAATGTGTTTCTGTCCCATAAAAGTGAGGCATGTTTGAAGAATATTATTTGACTTAGAAACCATTATACTTGAATTGTTTGAATGAATTTCATGATTTGATGTCATGTTTGAGGCATATTGATATTTTTGTTGGCCTAATATCAGTTTTAGGCTGTGCTTTTTTAAATCTTTATACATTTAAACTGTTCAGATATGTGTGGCTTGGACGCAATGTCTTTTGAATATTGAGTAGGAAAAAATGCAAATAAAACTCCAGCAGTTCATAACCACTGTCTTTAGCTTGTTTAAAAATGGAAACTTTTGTATGACTTGACTTGACTTGCTTGACCAAAGCTATGACTTGACTTGACTTGCTTGATTGTCACACAAAATGACTTGGACTTGCTTGAGACTTGAAGGTTAAGACTTGAGACTTGCTTGTGACTTGCCCATGTGTGACTTACTCCCATCTCTGGTATTTAGCTTTAGGGAAGCACTGGCTCACTGCATTCATTCACAAGAACTTTGTTGATAGTCACTTGTCAGACAGTCCAGTAAAATATAGGTCTTTCCGTTTATTTTGAATGCCTGCAGCAAAAACTTAAAGGGATACTTCACCGATTTAGCATTCAGCTTTGTATCAGTAGAAACCCGGTAGTATTTCTGAATGACCGTGCGTCCCTCCCTCATATCCCCCTGAGACAGGAGATATCTGCATTGGGGGGTCCGGAAAAAATCTTCCGATGACGTAAAATGACGATTTTTGCGTCATCGGAAAATTTTTGGACAGAGCAAAAGACTACAACCAGTAGTAGGACCTACTTCCGCATGTTTTAAACCCGCCCATCACCCGAAGTGAGCCGATCTCAGCCGGAAAAAAACGAAATGTCAGCCATCTTGAATCCTCGCTAAACAGGGCTCTGCTCTATCTTCTCAGCAGCAAACTTTTACAACAATTATGTGCATTCAAACTACCGCACGTGTACCACCGGGATACATCGCTACAGAGCAGAGAATATGCAGGAAACGTTATTACAGACGGAATAATCGGCCCACTACGAGAGCTTCGCCTGCCACGGAGACCAGCACCGAGACCAGCGGACTCCAGCGGACTCGTCGTACCCCGAGCCGGGTAGGGGACATCTTCGTCGGCTAGGTGGGAAGCTAACGCTAGCTGGGGAAAAGGCACATCCAGAGCGAGCTAACGCTAGCCGGCCACCTGTCCCATCAATCCTGCTTGCAAGTGTCCGTTCATTAAACAACAAACTGGACTACATCCAACTTCAACGATGCTCCCAACGCGAATTCAGAGACGGTGTTTTTTGCTTTCGTGGGAAACATGGCTGAACAACAGTGAACCGGACTGTCCAGCTACCAGGCCTGCTAGCCTTCCGACGATCCGAGCTAGAGATGCTCTGTATGAAGGTGGGCTGTGTTAACACGGACTGGTGCAGAAATGTGGTGATTTGTATCCAACTAACTGCTAACCGCTGGAGTTTGTGACTGTTACATGGCGACCATTCGACATTCCACGCTAATTCACGGCTGTGTTTATACTCGGTGTTTACAGCCCACCAAGCCTAATGCTAGTATGCGTTAGCTGAACTTTACGGAGCCTATAATGTGTGTGCACTAAATGTAGCCTGTTTCGTATGTCGTTATTACATAATGTCGTTTTTATATATTTTAAATGTGTAACACCACTTGAGCCACGATGAAACGTTGTTTCGTGTATATGGTTGAAATAACAATAAAACACATTGAGTTGAGTCGAATGCCTCGCTGTCTGTCTGTCAAGCGGTGGGCGTGGCTTGGGAGTGGACTCAAAGCAGCGAAGCGAAGTGCATTCTGGGATTTGGTGTCTTTCATCCATATGAGCCAAAAACACATTTTCTGGCTTTTCTCGGCCTAGAAGGCACCAATTAAAAAAAAAATTCACATTTCTGCTACATAAGTGACCCAATTTAAAGATATATTCAGCTTTCCAGCGGTGAAGTATCCCTTTAAGTCTGAATCAACTTTTGGAGAAAAGCAACCTGACGTTACCCTGCAGTGGACAATCATATAACCGGAGCTCAGACTCGTCTGTCCGTATCGCGGTATCCCTTAACGTTACAGTAAACGGGAAACATCACTGCCTCTATCGCTGCTACAAACAAGTTTCAAACACTATGAAGGTAAAACAACAACGAAACACTAGCACCGGACTGCCAAGGAGTTTGTGTAACAACAGGTGACTGTCCTGCAACAACAAAGCAAAGTCACTTCAATTCTCGCTTCATCTCTTTTCTTCCACCCCACCCCCGAGGCTTTGAAGCTTAAAAAAGGTATTCGGTACAGCCCCAAAATTAGACCAAAAACCACGACAGCCTTGATTCAGACACAATTTCCACAACAGTCACGTGTTGTTCCTGTATACAGTGTATATAATGTTATAGACAATTTGCTCAATATTTGATTTTTATTTATATCTGCTTAAGTGTGTAATCACAATTAAACAAATAGCAAATTAAGTTCTTCACGGGCTTTGTTCTCTCGATCGCTGCCCTCCATCTCCAGCTCGTTTGCACATACTCGTCCCTCTTTATCTCACTCTTTTAGCCTTCTCAGGAAGTAATTTAATCACTTTTTAACATCTGTATACAATCCAAAAAATGTCCACCTTTGTCAGCGTTTTTGTGGACCAGTGTCTATGGCTGAGCAACCAAAGAACTATGAGGCGTTTTCCCACCGGAGGGACTTTTGCAGTTCTTAGAACTAAAACGTTCTTAGTTCCTCTGGCCGTATTTCTGGACTTTTTTAGCTCCTACTTCAGAGCGGGGTCTTTTCCCTTTTCCCTTTTCCTAGGTCTACTTGATTGGTCGAAATTATAAGTCCCGCCCACTGCCAACCCAGATCTTGCAGTGCGCCGTCTGTACTTGCAGACAGAGCAACAGCGGGACATTTTTTACAATTTTCACCATCTTATTCATCATTAAAGTCACTTCTGACAACGTTTTACAACGTTTCTTAGAACTGCTTAGAAGTGTACTTTTCCCCTAAAAAGTACAAGTACTATCCAGTGGGAAAACGCCTATTGACTCTGATTCTTTAAGTGGATGCGCAGGTAAGGTACCTACTGGAAGTGTCTTAGATGGGTATAGTCAGTGTTCCTGAAAACAAGGCTACTTGAGGCAAAAATGTTCAGTATTACGGATGCAGATGAATTATAATGAATTATATAATTCAATTCAATTGTATTTATAGAATAATGGTGGCCTTTAGAAGCTCAACAGCCTTAAGAACAGGGGTGCCCAAATTCTTCCCCTTCTAGGGCCAAAAATGAATCGGGGTGGAGGGCCGTGGGCCAAAAGTAAACGTTCAAGTCGTGGACCTTTAAATTGAAATGTTTTGCATATTTGCATGTCATAAATTGGAAGTTTAACACATTAATAATTTACGCTCCACTGTAGCGTGTGAAGCTAACGCCAAAACTTGTCACCTGCTCTGTGTAACCGAAGCTGCTCTTTTAACATCCCTGCTCTGTGCATTCACATATGAGAGCAGCACTTGTCTCCCATAATCACACTACTAGCTGATTGTCTTATTTTGTTTACAAGTTCCAGATGGAGTCTGGAGATGATGTGGGGTAGCCTACTTATTGTTTACGGCTTACATCTTACTTTATACACTTGTCAGTGTCCCAATGCCTCATACAATCTATGTTAGCTAGCTTCTCGTCAGCCCTCTTCTTCACTCTTGTCATCATAAAGATCTGCACTGACAGAAGCTAAATAGCGCCCCCCCCTATCGCCCCAATGTTAACCAATGTTAAACTGTAGCCAGATAGTGAACTGCAGCTGACCAGAGTGCTGGCTAATTTTTTTTTTGAGTGGGACAAAGTTGAGACATGAAATTCTGACCGGAGTGCGGGCCAAAGTTGGCCCGCGGGCCCCAAAATGGGCAGCTCTGCTTTAGAACATGGGTCTCAAACTCACGGCCCAGGGGCCAATTGAGGCCCGCGGGATGATATTTTGTGGCCCCCTACTTGACATCAAAGTTTAGTGTTAGTGTGGCCCACGCATTGTTCTGAAACCTTTTTGCTGAGTTGTTGCATGTGCCGCGCTTTCTATACTTTTATTTAATTTTTTTATCACTTATGGGCTACCATAGATAGTCTCATGACAGCTTGTTGTCAATGGTTAGGGTTAGTCAAGCTAGCCAAGTAGTACCGCAAAGTACCTGGGGAAGTATCAACGTTAGTCACTTGGTTGAAACGTGTTCCGGAGTGACGGAAAATATCTGCCATCACCCAGTTCCAGTCACGTCTCTCTCAAAACGTGCCGTGAAGAGAAAGGTTGGCGACGATCACAGGCAATTTCTGTCACAATTGTGACTGTTCTGTTTATGTTCTGTTTCCTGTTTTATTTTGAAGCCTGGTTTTCCTCCCTACTCTTGTCTTGTTTTACTTCCTGTCTTTGAGCTTTCCCGCCCTTGTGATTGTCTAATGTGTTTCACCTGTTTCCCAGCCCTAGTGTCACCTGTCCCTTGTTGAGTTCTCGTTTACCTGGTATTTAGTCTCTGTGTTTCCCTTGTCTGTTGTCAGGTCATTGTATTTTCTGTTTGGAGTTCTGTGTGTAAGTCTACCTGTTTGTCTTGGTATTGCTGTTTCCTGTATTCCCGTTTTTGATTACTACTTCAGTTTATGGATTACACTACCTACTGTTTTCTGGACACCTTTTGCTGTATGGACTTTCGTTAAATTAAATCATCAAGCAACTCTACTCCTGCCTGCCTGCCTGCTCTCTTATTTTGGGTCCTACTTTCCCTGCTAAACTTGACAATTTCAGGGAAAGTGGGAGACGGAATATTTTTTTGTCAAGCACAGGGGCACCCCTACGTGTCTCATGTGCACAGAGAAAATTGCGGCGTACAAGGAATATAACATCAGATGTCGTTACTAGACATGCTGAGGAGTTTACAAAATACCAGGGAGATGAGAGAAAGAACCGGGTCGCCAATCTTACAAAATGTCTATTGAGGCAACAAGAGTTATTCAAGAAAGCAAACAAAGAATACTTTTGTGGAATACTTGATGCGGCCCAGCCTGACCTAGACTCTACCTCCAGCGGCCCCCAGGTAAATTGAGTTTGAGACCCCTGCTTTAGAAGCTCAATAGACACAGCCCAACACAGAACAGCTGGTAAACACAGCGGGGCTGCCACTCAGTAACCACTTCGACAAATAATGGCCACAAAGGACAAATAAATGGAACAACCTAAAGTGAGGCTGATATCGAAATTTTTGGATTTTGTTCAAAAATTTCCAATATCAGTACCGATACCATTACCGTGACTTCGATACTGGTGCCTGAACAATACTTTTTTCGATACCAATTTTATAAAACAAAAACAAATTACAACATTACGGCACAAATCGTTTTATTTATTTTTTCAGCTCCTTTACATGAGTTTTTCCTGCGTGCCTCTACGACAGCCAATCACAAGCATTATTAGATCTTGGTAGAAGCATGCTGATTGGCCCACTGGTGCTGATGAGATTTACCACTTAGGTATTGAAATTGGGTATTGAATGACGCATTTTTCAATACTTTACAGGCAATTTGGTCAGTGCCTAAAAAGTTTTAAATTTTGTACCCAGCCCTACTGATGAATGATCCTGAGGCTTTATATTTAGATGAAGAGAAGTGTGGGCTGACTGTTTCTATTTTTGTGTCCAGCCTATAAATAGAAAACAAAGGTCTTACCAGGGCAGGCCACTGTATGTGTTTGGCCTTGGTTCCTTGCAGCACGCCTCCTGCTCCTCCACCTGCTCCCACTCCTCCGGCTCCCTCCTTCCTCTTGGCCCAGACCAGCTGGTGCTCCAGCAGAAACAGCTGGAAATCCTCATAGACCTTCACCCACTCTCTGTTCTCCCACTCCTGGTCGTCAAACTCCACGTATACCTACAAACCACACAGAGTGACAATTTTCAACATCACAAACCCAACCAATTATGAGGGCAGTTTGGTTTTGCGTTTAAGACCTGGGTTAGACCTGCCAACTGGGACGTAGTTTTAGACTGATAAGACAGTTGCATTTTTGCATTAGAATGTTTCTACAGTGCAGGTTGGAGAAGAAGGAGAACGAGAAGAAGAAGAAGAAATCAAAGAGTCACTGTACATCTTGTATATCAGAAAATATACAACAAGGTGGAACTGTTACTGAAAGGTATAAGACTACCTTACCGATTGGATGGACTGATGTGCAACGCCATTTCCCAAAAGTCTCCGTTTGTGCTCACCCAGACTACAAAGCCACCCCGGAGTTCTCAAACCAAAACGGGAACAGCAGTGTTTCCAAATGTGTCTCCATTTACCCATAATTTCCACCGAGTGCGGAACGTCTGCGTCTGCTCCGGCAGTCCGCAGCCCTCCAGAGTAGATACGCAGAGCTTCTATTTTTGCCGGACGCCGGAGAGCTCCGCAGCAATTCAGCACAAGGCAGATTGTGCGGGACAGGAAGTCGAGCACAGAAACAAAATAAAACAGCTGTTTAATTTTCAAAATAAAATACACCGTGCTCACAGCGGATCATATTTCCCTGCACTACACCTTGAAAACGTTGCGCGATCATACGTGAATTTGCGAGATCTCGTGGGTCCTCGTGACTTCAGCTGTCAGTCATGGCCGCAGCCATTATGTAACAAATCCAGACCTGGTGGGTATTGACGGACAGCGGAGCACAGAGCCGACACGCAACGGAGCCGTTCCGCAGCCGTTCTGCAGTCGGTGGAAATGAGGAGTTACGGGGCTCGGAAACGCCGGAGTAGTGTGGGTGAGGCGTAAACGTAGCAAAAGATATTCGTTTTTGAACCGAAACGTAGGATGTAGCTGTAGGAGCATTTTTATTTACTATAGAAATATTAGCCAGTCACTGACTGTTGCAGGTTTCCTTTTGTGTGTGTGTGTGTGTGTGTGTGTGTGTGTGTGTGTGTGTGTGTGTGTGTGTGTGTGTGTGTGTGTGTGTGTGTGTGTGTGTGGTAGCCATCTTCCTTCATCTCTTCATGTTATCTTCACTCCCTCCTCTGATCTTCTTCCTCCCTGTTCCCTCATTCTATATAACTCACCCCTCCCCCACTCTTCCCTATATAAGCAGAGAGGGGAAGAGGGAGCAATGAGTGCATCTCTCCTCAGTCTGCCCCCCCCCCCCCCCCCTCCCATAATGCACTACTGCAGTCACCAGAGTGATCCCTCCCTTCCAGCAGGCACTAAGGCAGCTACCTCAGTCGGTCCTCCTTTGTTTCGTGTCTATATGTTTATTATCCCTAATGTCATAACCCATCTTGGTCAACACCTCCATCTCCACTCATTACTGATTTCTGTCCATTCAGTTTAGGGGTGTAAACAACACATTTTACCCCAGTACAAAATGATATAGTAAATACTGTGCATACTGTAAACGATACAGTATTTACTTATATCACAAAGTCTGCCACGATACGATTTTGATTTGATTTCATTCAGGGGCCTGAGACTGATATGAGATGATATATATGCCCATTTAATACAATCTTGTATACATTTACAAAAAAATAAAATTTGAATTTCCTTGCTAAGCTCTTTCATATATTTAAGTTATAAAAATAATTAAATATAAAGTGGAAATTTTAAAAATAAAGGTGCATCTTAAAGATGACGAGATGTATTGATAATTTCACTTTGTATCCATAATATCGGATCGTAGAGGATTGAATGGAGATTGATGCATTGTTACACCCCTCTTTCAGTTGTATCAATACTGTAGCAGTCATTCCAGGACACTCATCTGTACGTCCTTATCTGATCTCATCTATCACTCTCACATGCTCTACCATCCTTTCATCTCTAATTCATTCCAGACAACAAAGGTTAGGCTAACCTCCATCTGTCGCTGTCTCCGTCTCTGTTTCAGTTCAGCCGAGTGTCATTAACATTTGTCATCACTTTATTTTTTTTTTAAAGATTAATTTGGGGGCAGTTTTAGGCCTTTATTTATACAGGATAGCTGAAGACATGAAAGGGGAGAGAGATGGGGATGACATGCAGCGTAGGACCGCAGGGCGTAGTCGAATCTGTGTCCGCTGCGTCGAGGAGTAGACCTCTAAATATGGGCGCCTGCTCTACTAGGTGAGCTACCCAGGCGCCCCACTTCACTTTAATTACACAGCGTAATGTCATTTAGGGACACAACTAGCAATTGTTTTCATTAATGATTCAACAACTGTATTTGTTTACGATATTTTTCTCATTAGTTCATTTATTGTTCAGTCCATATTGTCAATTACAAATCCCCATCACAACCTCCCCACAGCCTGAGGGGACGTCTTTGGACTGCTGGTCGGAGAACCCAAGCAAAAAGAATCTTAATTACATAAAACAGAAAGAAAAAAAATATGGCTGTTTATTAATTTGCTTTCTATAGTAACGGATTAATAATCTCATTGCTTCAACACTAATGTCATTACAATGATCTGAAACATTTATCAATAAAACATGGGGACTGTCTGCAAGCATTTTTGATTATTATTATTATTATTTCAAAATTATTCGTACACATTTTCACATCTCTTTTTGGGCTTCAACAGGACACTGCTGGTCACACCTTTGAGTAAACAAAATCCTGTTTTAAAGACTTGAAAACAGGATTTGAGCTGCTGATTATGCGGCAGAGTCCCTCTCAGTTACAGAAAATCACTGAACAGAATGAAGACTGTCTGCACTGTATGTAGTATTTTCATACTCATTTTTAAATCTGATGTTCACCTATCTTTTGAATAAGGCGTTTTCCCACTGGATAGTACTTGTACTTTTTAGGGGAAAAGTACACTTCTAAGCAGTTCTAAGAACTACTCTCCCCCAAAATCTTTTTTTCCATTTGCATTCCCACCGGCCAAGTGGCAACAGGGACTGGTAGGAGGGGTAAGGGAGTGACGCAAGCACCGCAACGGTCTTCATAGCATCGTCACTAGACCTTAGCGCCACAAACAACAACAAAGCAGCATGATGGAGGAGAACATCAGAATGTTCCTGCTGTGTCTTGCTGGGATCCTCATAATGGAGTTTGAATGACAGTTTTAAAGACTAGGCTGGAGTACATAACAGAGAAACACAGACAATAAACAAAAATAAATCTTTTTTTCCATTTGCATTTGCACTGGCCAAGTGGCCACAGGGACTGGTAGGAGGGGTAAGGGAGTGATGCAAGCACAGCAACGGTCTTAATTAACATCTGAAGAGAAATACGCCAAACTATATAAATCTAATGTCTAAATCTGTCATAATTTAAACAAGTCTCCCGAAGAGAAACAGGTCTCTCTCTCTCTCTCTCTCTCTCTCTCTCTCTCTCTCTCTCTCTCTCTCTCTCTCTCTCTCTCTCTCTCTCTCTCTCTGCCTGTGGCCGTGTGTGCGTGTCCGCTAGTTTACAGCGGGGCGTCCCAGGATGACAGGCCGACCGGCGAACAAACGATCCGGGCCGCTTCTCAACTCCGAAAACTTTGAAACAAAAATACACCAAAAAAAATCTAATCTAGGCTATATATATGTCATAATTTAAACAAGTCTCCCGAATAGAAACGGGTCGGTCTCTCTCTCTCTCTCTCGCTCTCTCTCCCTCCCTCCCTCCCTCCGGCCGTGTGTGTGTGTGTGTGTGTGTGTGTGTGTGTGTGTGTGTGTGTGTGTGTGTGTGTGTGTGTGTGTGTGTGTGTGTGTGTGTGTGTGTGTGTGCGTGCGTGCGTCTGTGTGACGGCGGACCAGGCGCTTGTGGAGTTTTACGGTAAAAAGGCAGTTAACCACATGTTCCCGTTAATGATGGACATGTGTTTATGGTATTTAAACAAACAATCCCTCAACGGCGAAATAAAAGCCTCTTATTTACGAGACCGGTCTGAGAGTCTGCTAGTTTACAGCGGGGCGTCCCAGGATGACAGGCTGACCAGCGAACAAGCGATCCGGCCACCAGCTGCCAGTCCCTTCACTTTATGGAGCTTCTCAACTGCGAAAACTTTGAAGCAAATTGTCAATTCGGCAACGATTTTCGGAAGACTGCCTATATTCAAAATCTAAACAGTTCATTTCTCACCTAAAACGTTGTCGGAAGTGACTTTAATGATGAATAAGATGGTGAAAATTGTTAAAAATGTCCCGCTGTTGCTCTGTCTGCAAGTACAGACGGCGCACTGCAAGATCTGGGTTGGCAGTGGGCGGGACTTATAATTTCGACCAATCAAGTAGACCTAGGAAAAGGGAAAAGACCCTGCTCTGAAGTAGGAGCTAAAAAAGTCCCGAAATACGGCCAGAGGAACTAAGAAATCCCCAAATTTGTCCGGTGGTAACACGACGAAAAAAGTGTTCTAGGAACGTTTTAGTTCTAAGAACTGCAAAAGTCCCTCTGGTGGGAAAACACCTTAAAAGAACATAAACAACAAACACAGAAGTAGCCAGCTACAAGCCTAGCCATCCCCTGACACCCCCACTATGAAACACATACAACCAAAGAGCATTTTCCGACCTTGGCTGGACAATAAAGTTGTATTCTATTTCTAAACAATCTGCATTGACAGTCATATCATTGTCAGTGCAAAGAGTGTGACACTGTTGTCTTTCAAAGCTCCACTGAAGCAGTGATTTCCTGCAGCTTGTTGCTGTGCGTTACCGATACATATCTGAGATTTGCTGTCATGTTTTTACATGATTGTGATCCATACATGATCCTTAACTTATTAATGGCTCACCATGAACCTTTATTTTCTTTTTTTTGTGGCAGGTACATTTTTTAATCTATCAGCCACAATGGCAGGTGGACAGAAAATAATCATTTCCAACCCTGAAAGGAACAATAGATACTTGGGTTGATGAATTCCCCTGGGTGGATTATTATGGTAGCAAGAAGTTAACAGATTGGTGCTTAAATCTAAATAATACATGTGGAAAAACATGGGAAAAAACTGTTTTTGGTTTTCATGTCTACAGTTGATTAAGGAGAAACAATAGGAGCAGTAGAAAAATTAAATATTCACAGTGACCCCTGATAATGAGTTATGAGTTAAAAGAGTTAAAAAAGTTATTAAAACTGCAAAAACTTATTTTTTTGTCCACTCGAGGGCAGTGGAAATAACATAACATTAACATATCACCTTTTATAGATAAACCTTTTATTAATATAGACATATTTATAGATCTCGAAGTTACAGAGCAACACTATGGCTCTTTAAGCTAAATGCTCCACTATGTTCACCAGCTAGGCTCTAGCTGTTTGTGCTGGTTGCTGCTGAGCAGGTAGTGTACAGTGACGTTTTGGAGCATTTTCTGTAAAAAAAAAATAAGCTACCTGCTGCGGCTGAAAAGGTTCATAGAGTGACCCCTTTCCCATTGAAACACTGTTTTCACATTCTCATTTGATACATTGTTATTAAAAAAGCATCAATCATAGCCACTTTAAGGCTAGGCACTATGTTGGGAGGTATAGCTAAACACCATGGTGATAAACAATCACATACTGAATAACCAAATCTGAGTTATTTTGTACAAGAGTGATCAAAATACAAACCTAAATATGATCCCAAATAATACTTTATCCACACATCATCTCTTAATTCATCTTTTAATTAGGTAATTCTATCAGTTTCACCATGATTGAAAGTCTTCTACAATTCTGGTTACTCTGACCCATTAAATTCAATGAAAACCGTCTTCATTAACATTCAAATATGAATTGTGTGTCCCTAACACAGCAGCCAGCCTCGTCTATCTGTGTAGACTAGGCCTCTCTGTCAGGCACAAGAGGATAGATGACAGGGAGAGTGAGACATTCCTGTCAAACCTGTTGCGTCAATCAGTTTATGTTTGTGTCTGTGTGTATGTGTGTGTGTGTCTCTCTGTGTCTGTCTGTGTGTGTGTGTGTGTGTGTGTGTGTGTGTGTGTGTGTGTGTGTGTGTGTGTGTGTGTGTGTGTGTGTGTGTGTGTGTGTGTGTGTGTACTGGAGTAGCAGCAGCTGTGTGACAAGTCTTGATCCTTTAGAGATATCAATGCACTAACCTCAGGCTGAGTTATGTGCTGTGGATCTCTGATCGTTAAACATAAACAACACCACACACATGCACAGCAAGTGGTTTACATACATGTGTCTGTGCTTGTGTGTTACCATATCTTTGTTTCTACTGACTGCTCTGGTGACTGTACAGATTATCATTTATTCATCTGAAATATAGATTATGACCATGTGCTGTACAGTATACATGGATGATTAGGGATGCAATGAGAAGTGAAGAACAGTATAGATTCAGTCCCACTGTCGATCCAGTGTGCGATCCATCTGCATTCACTGATTACTATCAGCAAGCATATTTCTAACCTTGACACGTCCAGAGCAAGGATGATACTGTAGTCTGTCTACACACACACACACACACACACACACACACACACACACACACACACACACACACACACATAGTACACTGAGTATTCAGTCGGAAAAAACATACACATGAAAAGAATGAGAAAAGTCTGTTGCTATAGTAACAGGAGGCTGCAGTGAGCATTGGCCATGGAGACACACACACACACACACACACACAGCTCTGAATCAGTAGGCTTCTATCAGCCACAGTGAGGAGCAGAAATGAGATAGAGAGAACAAAGGAGAGCAGGTGCCATACGTGAAACACTGTACACCATCTGATACTAGCAGTATCAGATCTCAATATCACTACAGGCGGTGTGTCACTCTGTTCTTATGGCCTGCGCATGGCACCAATAGAAGACACTGGCCTAGAGACGAGACTGAAGCTGACTACAGACTCAGGTCCTCCAATACAAGCCTATTCCCCACTGTGTGATGGTGTGAGTGTGTCTGTGTGTGGCTGAATGATTCAGGAGCCCATAGCCAGGCAAGGCCCCCAGAGAGAATCTGTAGCAGCACTCCTGATGGTGCTACCTGAATTTGTCACATCTCATTGAGACCACTTATTAACAGTGTCAGCAGCATCAACAGCATTAATAGCTACTGTTAAGGATGGCTTCTATTAACTTGGCAGTAGAGCTGCAGAGATTAATCGATTAGATGTCAACTATTAAATTAATCGCCAACTATTTTGATAATCAATTACAGTAATCAGTTTGAGTCATTTTTTTTATAAAAAAAAAAAAGAAGTAAAAACTCTGATACCAGCTTGTTAAATGTGAATATTTTCTGGTATCTTCTCTCCTCTGTGACAGTAAACTGAATATCTTCGAGCTGTGATCAAAACACGACATTTGAGGACGTCATCTTGGGCTTTGGAAAACAATGATTGACATCTTTCACCATTTTCTGACAGTTTATATATAGACAAAACAACTAATCGATTAATAGAGAAAATAATCCACTGAATTGTTTGAATTATTGACAATAAAAATAATTATTAGTTGCAGCCCTCAAATTTGGAGAATAAAGATGATGTACAAGTATGATGTAATAGTAACTAAAATAAAACATGTAACCCAAAGGGAAGAACACAGGTTTACTTCAATACATAATAATAGTGCCCACTCATATTGTCAACGTCCAAAGCCACTACTCAACTGTGAAATGTTATGACCTTTTTTTTTTTATAAGTCCAGGCGTTCACTTAAAATGGAGTTGAGATTGAGCTGACTGCCTCTTTCAGTTTTGTACATCTAAAGGCCTTGAGTGAAGCGAAGAACAGCTGATACGAGGCCAGAGACAGAGAGGAATGAGTAGACGAGAAGTGCACAGTCAATGTGTATGTGATGCGTGTTTGATGTGTGTATGTATTCTAGTGTAGTGATGTCTATGATTGTTTTTGCACGTTCATATGCACTATATAACTGTATACATGAGTAAATGTGAATGTGTGTTTTGCGGTGCAGAGGCGTATAATCTGCCCATCACTAACAGCCACAGAGCAGCTTTCTGGCTGGCTGCACTGGAGGCTGCTGGCAGCCAATAAGCACAAGGCATGAAAGCAAACAACCAATGGAGATAGAGCAATGCAATCTGCCTTTTAAATAGAGCGCCAGAGAAAGCTGGAAAAAAAACACATGCCAATACAGAATATAGTGTGTTTGCAACACACCTCTCCGTCTGTGTACTGAGCTTTCTTTATATTGGGATTTGCATGATAAAATTGCAAGTGAAAAATGTGTGTTAAATTCCTTTCTCTTCTTTTTTTGTTTTTGTTTTTACTGAGAGTGACCTAGATGTCAATGTTAAATCATTCAGGTCACAAGCCTCACTTTCATTCTGCAACAATTAAGTTGCGTTTCGAGCCCCCCCACACACACACACACACACACACACACACACACACACACACACACACACACAATAAGCTCTATCCTGCTCTCCAAAAGCTCTAATCTGATTTATTGAGCTTGACTGCACAGAAAACATGTAGACTAGCCAGGATAAAGACTCCTTTATCCCCTCTACCTCTCTAGACCTTTACAAGGGAACTTAAGTCAGTATCTCACACGTTGCTGCTTTGACTTTTCTTGTTTTAAGTCTGTTTTAAGTACCTGAACTTTATGAAAGTGCAATACTAAATCACTGGAGTGTCCCTTTAGCTGGCACAACCCTTATCTGTAGGTAACAGCTCATGGTCAGCCCCAAATCCCGCATATATATCACAACAGCATGCAGCAAATACTAATGATCTAATGCACGATGCTTCTTCAGCTTGGAATTAGACAGGATCTTGAGGTATGTTAGCAATTACCAAATTGTATCAATTTCAAACAAATGGGAAATGTGAACATCATCATACTTTATATTGCAGTGGATGTTTCTCCTGTATGTACTGGAACAGCAAATGTGACTTTGACAATGCAAGGTTGCCTGAGCGGCAAAGAGATCTACTCCAATACAACAAGCACAGAGCAGAGTGCTTTTATTCAGAAACAAGGAGTGTGTTTGTGAGAGAAACTGACACCAGTGCAGTGATAACGACAGCAGCTGAGCCTGAAAAAGACAAGTCACTCTTGTTCTCATGTGAATAGCCAAAAGCACAGACCTGCAGATCCTGTGAGGAGCAAATTAATCAGCGAAAAGGAGAGTGGATGATAAGGAGGATGACTGAAGACATCAAAACAACAAACTAATTATGTAACAAAAGTAGTGCTATCAGTTTAATGCGTTATTAACGGCGTTAATGCAAACCCATTTTAACGCCGGCAAAATTACGAATCCCACTATGGCCACGGCATGTCCCGCCCTACGAAGCAGCTCGATTGGTTGGGATTAGGCATTTCACCTCGAGTGGTTAAGGTTAGCATAGCATAGCAATTGGTCAGGGGACAGGACCTGAACTAATGGGGTTACGTTACCTTGGACACCTGGCCAATAGTAGTGATTGAAGGGCGGGTCTTGACTGTAGGCTCGTCACGGCGATTAGCTCCGGAGCGAGTAGCAACTCTGGAGTCATAGTGAGAGGAACAAAGTGTCTCCTCTGTTCTTTCTGACCACGGTGGGAAACCTGGAGCAGGAAAAGTTAACCCTCTCCTTGATTTTACGTTGTTTATGGAGAAGGACAACCAGGAAATGAGTCGGGGGAAACCATAGTCGCTATGACAACCAGCCACGCTCACCTCAGGCATGAGGCAGTACCAGAGTGATAGAGAAGACAGAGTGGCGACACTCCCATTGGACTCCGTTGTACGCTTTTTTGCCGCCTACTTCCGGGGTATGCAGTCTCGCATAGTTCCAAACAATCCATTCACGGCGTCGGACTCAATTCAAGAATTGCTGGCTGTCGAGTAACTTCTGAGGTAAGTTGATTAAATAGCTACTTCTTTTGAATTGTGAACTGTCTGTATTTTATCAGAGGCCCTTTATGATGCATATACCGATCTTTATTTGTATGTGCACAGCGTTATTAGCTATATACGACCAATTGCCTGCTAGTTTGTTAGCTCGACTTCGCCAGCTGTGAAGGTATCGCTACACCAACAATTACGAAGTTCAGTAGTGAATCTATGACAACTTTTATTTAGTTAGTTATTGATGTTGGATTACTAGGATCATTACGGTTGATTAAGGACGGATTTTATTTAGGTTATATCTGCTGAACCTGACGGTGTTAGCTAGTCAGCTGAGTACTGCAAGCTAGTAGAAATAAGGTTGCGTTTGTTTAATTATACCATTGAAAGGGCTGTTGGATTACATGTATGAATACAAATGATTCCACACAAAAATATCATTAAGTGATGTAAGACAATGACATATGTTTAAATTTGAAAAAGTATTAAGGCAAATTTCACAGTTTTTTTTCCACTGTTGATTTAACTTTTTGTAAGTTCAATAATTGCAACGTAGTTCCAGAAGTCAATAAGTAATCATTAAATTATTGTGATTTCAATATTGGTGGTGGCGACTGCTGGTGGCGACTGCTGGTGGCGACTGCTGGTAGCGGCTGCTGGTAGTGGCTGCTGGTGGCGACTGCTGGTAGTGGCTGCTGGTGGCGACTGCTGGTAGTGGCTGCTGGTAGTTGCTGCTGGTGGCGACTGCTGGTAGTGGCTGCTGGTGGCGACTGCTGGTGGCGACTGCTGGTAGTGGCTGCTGGTGGCGACTGCTGGTAGTGGCTGCTGGTGGCGACTGCTGGTAGTGGCTGCTGGTGGCGACTGCTGGTAGTGGCTGCTGATGGCGACTGCTGGTAGTGGCTGCTGGTGGCGACTGCTGGTAGTGGCTGCTGGTGGCGGCTGCTGGTAGTGGCTGCTGGTGGCGACTGCTGGTAGTGGCTGCTGGTGGCGACTGCTGGTAGTGGCTGCTGGTGGCGACTGCTGGTAGTGGCTGCTGGTGGCGACTGCTGGTGGCGGCTGCTGGTGGTGGCTGCTGGTGGCGACTGCTGGTGGCGACTGCTGGTAGTGGCTGCTGGTGGCGACTGCTGGTGGCGACTGCTGGTGGCGACTGCTGGTAGTGGCTGCTGGTGGCGACTGCTGGTGGCGACTGCTGGTAGTGGCTGCTGGTAGTGGCTGCTGGTGGCGGCTGCTGGTGGCGACTGCTGGTAGTGGCTGCTGGTAGTGGCTGCTGGTGGCGGCTGCTGGTGGCGACTGCTGGTAGTGGCTGCTGGTGGCGACTGCTGGTAGTGGCTGCTGGTGGCAACTGCTGGTAGTGGCTGCTGGTAGTGGCTGCTGGTGGCGGCTGCTGGTGGCGACTGCTGGTAGTGGCTGCTGGTGGCGACTGCTGGTAGTGGCTGCTGGTGGCGGCTGCTGGTGGCGACTGCTGGTAGTGGCTGCTGGTAGTGGCTGCTGGTGGCGACTGCTGGTAGTGGCTGCTGGCGGCAACTGCTGGTGGCGACTGCTGGCTGCTGAAAGAAGAGGTGACTGGATGCTGCAGACGGTGTGCCGGGAATGGAGAGGCCAAATACATCCATGGCAACCAGTAAGATGTTTGGCAGTGGCCTAGATGTTATGACCTTAGGTGAGGAGGTCTGCTGTGTTGAAATTGGCTTCTTAGTCTGACTCTTGCTGCCAAGGTATCTCTTATCACGGTTGTTTACCTTCCTCTCAGCCATGATGCACTTTGATTGAATCCTTAACCCCAGCCTGATATATGTGGAGGATTTCTTTTGTTTATTAATCACTTGTACTATTCCCCCCTGTTCCTTCACTTTGTTCTTGCTTTTCAAGTAAGATACACAGCACACCTGTTCACACATTTGTTGTTCTTTTTCCACTCATGACTAACTTTGTTTAATTTAACTTTGTTTAACTTTGTTGCTCTTATTCATACTTGTTCCCACTTGTTTTTTGTTCCACAAACCTCAGCCTGATATATGTGGAGAGGATTTTTTTTTTCAAAACACTCAGCATCTCAAACACTTCCCCAAAAACTCCTGGCTCCAGCTTTACATGCTGCATCCTACTTTGCAGCGTGTGGATGTTAGGCAGTAGAATCTGCATTTGCTGGAGGATTTTATAACCAGTGGTGCCAGCAGTAAATCTTATTTGTATTGCTTTTTTCTAATTGTCTCCTTCCCCACTGTATTCCTTTTTTCTGTACTTGTTCTTGTTGTGTCAGTCATTGTTTAATAAATAAAATACATTTAATTCATTAATCCAAGTGTAATGAGTTGTTATTCTTTAATATGTTTGATACTTTGCATATGGCTTAGTCTTAAAATGATCATGGTTGTGTGGTAAACTCCTCCCTCATCAGAAGAAGTGGGCTGGACACTAAATGCTGAATGGACTGTTGTTAATCAGCTTTCTCAATCGCTCTCTGACCACGGGTAAGTGAATCGGAATTACAAGGAAAATACAATAGTCCAGATGTGCAAAAAAGAACATCTTTAATCATCTTTGATTTAAAAACCGATGTAGTAAGGTTAAGCCGCTAAAAACAGTAGCCTAGTGCTACCCATGCTAATGAGGACGTGAAGCTTTCCCTCCAAAACTTAAAAACGTATCTATACATAGCTTTCAGTTGTCTACTAGATGTAAAAGTGACATTTACAAAATATGCAATAATGCAATAACAATCAAACAAGTACATTACAGTACAAATGTGTTTTTATTTATATTTACCATTCAATATCGCAATTGCTGCTGTCAGTCCCATAGTAGAACATGACAGCGCTGCGTGTGTTTGGAACTATACAGGCTTACATGAACCACGTGACCACCCCGCTACCGAGATCAACGAGTGTCGCAACTCTTACTATCTCTATGGCTCTGGGCAGTACTATCTGCAATGGAAAATGGAGGTAACAGTGTTACATTGTGTGACAGATTATTAGCTCCTAGTGTGAATGTTTGTGTGAAATTGAACACTACGTATATGACAATGTTGTTTTCAATTAAAAAACATTTGCACAAAGCAGCTGATCCACTTTTCCATGTTGATAAGAGAATTAAAATGAGAAAATATAATGGGACAAAAAGAAATCAAGGGACATTTAGAATAGATAAAAATGTGCGATTAATCGTGAGTTAACTATGACATTAATGCAATTAATTGCGATTAAATATTTTAATTGTTTGACAGCACTAAACAAAAGATAAATAAAGAAGATGGAATGGGTGAGGGATGAGAATGTCTCATTAAAAATGAAGAACATGGTGAAAAAGAAGCATAAAGGAAAAAACTAAGAAAAAAAAACTTGATTAAAAATACAATCAGAATGAAAACCAAGGGACTTTTATGAAGTGAAGTGGTTTGTGCAGGTTGTAGACGTGTAAAAAAAAGACAAAGGGAAAAAAAAGAAACTGTGAAGCTGCTGAAAATTAGAAGATTGTCATTTGATCATCTTCATAAGAAAAAAGGAGAAAAGGATGAAAGCAAAAATTATAAATCTTATTCTTATGTAATGAATGAAAGAAAGAGCAATAAAAACAGAGGATGGACGTGATTTTGGGGGAGGAAACAGACAGAGAGGTAAGGCAAAGAGAAGAGGAAGATGCAAATGATTAGGAGGAAGCATCACCAGTGAAACATTGGGCACAAAGGAGACCAAATGATAAAGGGAAGGATGAAACTGAACTGAAGGAATGAACGGAAGGAAAGGGAAGAGATGGGAAGAATGTGATCAAAAACAAACAACTCAGGTCCTTTTACATGCACTAATGGAGAGATGTCAGAGTGAATAGGCTGTGACTGCAGAACAGGATCCCTGAGCAGTTTGGGGGGGTTCGGTACCTTGCTCAAGAGCACCTTGGCAGTGCCCAGGAGGTGAACTGGCACCTCTCCAGTTACCAGTCCTCCTCCATACTTTGGTCCGTACGGGGACTTGAACTAGTGACCCTCCCAACCCAACTCTCTACGGACTGAGCTACTGCCTACATAATACAAACAATACATACAAATACAACTAAGGGCAAAAAGGATTAGAGCAGAAAAAAGGAGGATGGATGAGATGAACACCAAAAGAGCAGAGTCAAGCCACCTGGAAACTAAGTGACTAGCCTACCACAACAGCAACCAGGTTGACAACGCCGTATCCAAGGCTCCCCTTCCCTGACAACGGACCAAATGCTGCTGCTGCTTTCTACTGCTACAGAATATCAATCAGCAGAGGAGAGAGAGAGAGATAAAGAGAGAGACACACACACACAGACTTTGACAGAGAGCTGGTCCCCCAGAGGTACCATAAATATATGAAGCAGCTTCTGAGTCAAACAGTTAGACAGAGAGAGAGAGAAAAAAATCTCATCATGCAAAAAGAAATTCAAGTAGGGCCGCTGTGGGCAAAGACACGTTTGATGTTCCCTCCTTATACAAAACACAGGGACTCAGAGAGATACTGTGTGTGTGTGTGTGTGTGTGTGTGTGTGTGTGTGTGTGTGTGTGTGTGTGTGTGTGTGTGTGTGTGTGTGTGTGTGTGTGTGTGTGTGTGTGTGTGTGTGTGTGTGTGTTACCACAGAAAGTGCTACAAGAAAGAATGGCAGGGCAACTGTTCAATGAGATGAATGAGGACAAAGGGAGATGGAGAGGCAGAGAGAAAGAGGGATGAGAAAGGGATGGAGGAGCAGATAGAGGGATGGCAATCTTGGCTGGAAGGATAGTCATGCATGATTAGACTGAAGGTGAATGGACCATGCTGTGGATGTCCCAGTGTAACTGCTCCTGCATTCAAGCCAAGACATCAGCTGCCTTGTGTTACATTTTTCAGCCATTCTACTCCTCACTGAGTACGTTTACATGCACACCAATATTCCACTATTATTCGGAATATGACAATATTCCAAATTTGAAACGGGTCATGTAAACAGCACATTCCGAATAAGGCCTTTTTCCGAATTTAGCATTTTCTGATTAAGACGTGATATATGCTGGTATTATTTAGGTTTTAGAGGCATTCTTTGGACATGTATACAGTGTATTCGGAATATGCGTCTCAGCTGGGGTTTTACCACAGTTTATGCCCAGCATACGGCCTCTTGCCTGTTTACAGCTTATGGTCAGCTCTGTATGTTGCTATGGTTGTTGTACAGTAACCAACTAGCCAACAGTTTGCAAGGCTGCGGTAGAGATGCATGCCCAAAAGAAAAGAAGGAGAAACATTATTAAAGACTTGGATATCAACAGGTTTTTGTATATGCACATGGTATATGTTACATCACAACGGCGACCTTTTCAAGAACGTGGTTGAAAGAGGGACGCTGTGTTCGTACAGTTGAACAAGTCTGCCACCGGTGGAAAATTGGAAATTCCTATTTTGCACGGCTACAATATTCACTTTCATTAGCCATGTTAACAGCTTAGTCGGAATATCGTCTTTTTCGGAATTAGGGCAAAAAATGGAATATTATGTGCATGTTGGCCGCGTTCAGACTGCCTGCGTCAGCCGTCCGACAAAAACGCAGGTCTTTCCATTCATTTTGAATGGGGGTAGTGTGTTTGGGCGGGGGTTGCCGCAGGGGGGACACACACACAAAAAACACAGCGGGCCTGCGGCGAAAAGTTGAGACAGACTTAACTTTTGGCGAAACTCAACCCCACGTCCCGCTACGGTGGCCAATCACGTAACCAGAGATCAGACTTGTCGGTGTGTTTTGAGCTCTGGTTTGAGGCGGTGTGAGAGTCCCGTACAGGAAACAGAAAACATCACTGCCTCTATAGCTGTCACAAGAAAGTTATAAAACACAAAAAACTGAACTGCCCGGGAGTTTGTGCATTTATTGCGAAATATAAAGTCTACTTGTGCTTTGTTTTGTGCATTGTTTGTTAAGAAAACACAACAGGTCGTCACACAAATGGGCCGTTTCATTGACACTCCCTGCGCCGCACAACCCTGCGGAAAATCGTATCGATTTTTTTTGTGCGAATGCCCCGTCTGTACACACACACTGTTTACTTGCAAAACTAAACCTTCAAACTGAAACCAGTCACATTTCAAATGTTCTCTTATTGTTCTCCAAATTGCATCTCAAATGCATTTACCACATACATATTGACAGTTAAACTGCTTTCACCTGTTACTATTCCACTGCTGCCAGTACTCACATACCAACTTTAACTTCAACTGCATTCAATCAAACACTTAAACTTTTATTAGAAATTTACATTTACATTTTTTATTCAACTCTAGCACTTTCACTTGACTAGAAATTGCAATTGAAAAAGCCTTTACATACATAATTAAATAACATAATTCAACTGTCCACATGGTCTTAAACTTGTACCTGAAATGTCAACAGCGTTCAGTTCTTATACTTCAACTGACACATGAACTCCTTCCAGGTTTTATACTTCCAAGTGAAACTTAAGCCTTTCAGTGCTTCAACATTCCAACTCTGTTAAACTGCTGCTACATCCAAAAATACCCATTTTAAGACATTTTGACCTGTTTACAGTGTGCACAGTTTGCACCTTAAAAGCAGAGAATCTTTTTTTTTTACAGTTTTTAGCAGTGATTCAAAATAACAATCTGCGGAATTTAGCGGACTGTTTTTCTGCTTGGGGTGGAGATGTTTTAACATTCAGAGTTTTATTTTAATTTGTTTAAAATCTGCTAAACTTTCTGCTGCTTAAAATTCCACTTGAAATGTTTCTCAAACAAAATAGCCTTTTTTAGTCCATAATTGTTATATCTAATATTCTGTATCAGTCAGTTGTGTGTTGGAATACCCAAACTTCCATCTACTACTTTCAATTTCCCAATTATCTGGATTTCTTAACACTACAATTATGATAAGATAGGCTACACCTTAATTGATCCCCAACATGGAAATCCAGTGGCCATCCTCTTCGCATCTGATACTACCAGGATTACATACATGTAGAATAAAGAAGAAAACATTCTATCTCATATTTCCAGATTGAAAAATCCCAAATTTCCCCTTTAAAGCTCCAACACAACAGAGACAGATAGAACATAGAGAGGGGAGAAGAGTGGCTGTGTTGTGGATGCTCACTGGGGTATAAGTAACGTGAAGGAGAGAGACAGAATAAGAGAGCACATGAGCTGAAGTAATACCCAATGACAGCATGAAGAGACATCCCCTCTTCTACAAGGCCATCTCTCTCTCTATCTCTCTCTACCTCTCTCTGTCGAACCCACATGGGAACCAGAGCAGACACAAGATGGCAAGAACGACAGAAAGTGTGGAGACGTGCAACAGTATGCAGTATGGAGATTTGAGAGAATGAATGTGTGGAGAGAGAAAGTAAAACACCTGGCAGACACAGAAAAAAAGAGATAAACAGAGAAAAAGACAGAGAGTAAGGAAGAGAAAGAGAGAGAGGCAAAGTAAACAGCCTTGAGCAGAGTGATGTGACCCAGCTTCCCCACTCCTGGAAGGATGTGTGGGCCCAGGAGAGAGGAGGGAGCGAGAGGGTAGAGGAGGAGGAGAGGGAAGGAAAAGGCACATCCAAAAATAGCACTGTGTTTTGTTGATGCAATACAGGGAAAACACTTACTCAAACACTTCCTTCTGAACCACTGATTTCAGGCTGAAATCGGTTGTTATCTTTAATGCGTTTCCCCATTTTCTGATGATCTACATTGCATTAGCTCTGCAATTGTGCTCACTGCAAATGTGTTTACTTGGCTATTACACGCCATTAGACACAACATATTTAGATATCAAAGTAAACAAAGTGAATAGATGTTAAGAGTAAAAAATGAATCAGGTAGAGATACATCAAAATATCTCACACACTCACCTTTGCTCAATAAAAGGCATACCAGCTCCTTATCTGTTTAATATATTTAACTTAACATTACTTGACTGGTCCAAAATAGTTTGATGCAGACCACCAACAACAACAAAGTGCAACTGCTTCACAAATACCAGAGCCAGACCATCTTTGCTGTAGTTTTAGGGAGTAGGCCTCTCAGTACTTTCTGACTTCCCTGTCTGCTGCTCTGTGGCTCTCAGCCCCAAACCCCAGTGGGTTCCTACTGGAGATTTTAATTTTTAAAAACAGCTGACAAAAATGTGTCATTTCATTTTTACAAAAAGCTGATCACTGTAGTTTCTAACACCATTACCCAAACATGATGAAACATTTGTTGGGGACTATTTTCAGTGGAGGATTAATCCACATTTGGTGCTTGAGTGAGTATTTGGGGCAACAGGACGGTGTGTGTGGGATTGAGTCAAAATAAACATACAGTGTGTGTGTGTGTTCAAGGTAATGAAGGAACATGTCACCCAGCGCAACAGTGTGTAATCCACGGATTCCTACATGTTTGACCCAAGTCTGTTCACTGACTTACAGACTGTAGCCAAATCCAATTAGTTTCTTAGGTCCAGCCTTTAGGGCTGTCTGTTCATCATTTGTAAGTGATCAGAGCTGATCTGTTTGTTCAGGCATTATTAGCCCGCTAATCAGCCCTGTCTGTTGTAGAAACATTGGCGTGCATGTGTATGCTGTCAATGCAGAGTGTGTCTTAGAAACATCTGCAACAGTGGTGGTGGTCAGCACTGCAGTCACAGCCGGATAAAGGTGCTGTAGGTGTGACATCGCTTTTATATGCTGGAAGTGATGTAAACAACAGTTTGATATCTCATTTACGTGACCAAATAATTGTATGACTAGAAATTTTCAAATCAGATTTGAGTTTGACTTGACCTGGTAAAGCTTTCTCTTTCACCATATTGGAGGGGAATGATCATTTTTGTGTCATTATTCTAATTTTCATTGATAAATAGTAAAATTTAAATTAAAATGATTATAGTGCGATTTTTGTGATTTTTTGATTTGTATCAAATAAATATTTTTTCTTTATTCTGTAGGATAAGATTTGAAGGCTGGGACGTCTCTGCAGCACCACAATACTTGATTCAGAATGTTTCACACAAAGTTTGCCTTTAACAAATATTCAGAAATCAGAATCTAACAATATCAACCCTGAGAATACCAAAGCAGACATCTGATGGAAACCAAAAGATACAACGTGTTGAATATTCAGCAGAAGGCGAGGACACACAGTGGAAGCAAAACAAAGACATGCTTTTCTTTCCTCTCTGCCACTTTTTCTTCCTCCCTACATTTTCCTTCTTCCCTCCGTCTCTCACTCCATCCCTCCTGATAATATAGCTCTAATAATAGCCGAGTTGCATCGAGACAATCGTTCGGTGGAATCTAGGGCAGCCGCTGCAGAGGCAGTATGGGAAAATCCCTCCCGTCTTCTCCAGCTTGCATGCCTGCACGCATGCCTGCCTGCCTGCGGACTGTGCACGCACATGTGTGTGTTAGCATTTAATCCATCCTGCACAGGAAGATACAGACAGATGACTTATGACTTTGTACACATCACCTACAGAGCTGATTGTCAGAGTTGGCAATGCTGGAGTTTTTTTAACACAACAGTGGCCAAATTGTGTATTAAATTTAGTTGGCAGCCTCTCCAACATATTATACTGTATCAGTCAGTAGGAGCCTCTTGGGGAAATCTGCACCAACATGTGGAGAGTCCTTCATAGGAACAATGTGCCTGGATTCAATGTTCTAATACTACAGGAAGAAGCAGAAGAAGGTAACTCACTTTGCTAAACAGTCAGAATGTTAAAATACCATACCCCACATGACTGTCATTTATAAATCTTAAATCAAACTACTGCAACTGCATATGCTGCTGCACATGTAGAATAATAGTAGTATGATTATTCAGGGTGTTTCACGTGTACATGTATTTATCCCAAACATGCCCCAAACCGCTTGGTACAGGATGCTAGGTTCAGTATGCAACTCAGTATGACCTATGAATCCAATAATTATGGCTTTAACGGTTGGTGTATTCGTGCCGAACCGCCAGTGTACGGGGTTCACGGTCCGGTGCACGCAGCCGCACGCAGAATACACGGTGTATAGACTGATGTACATAATGCTGAGCCAAAGTTAACAAGCGTCAGTTCTGCCTGGACCTTTAAGCCACACGCCGTTAGCAACATTACATATAGCAAACATAACAAGCAGATGTTGTCACATCTATGGCGAGCGCAAATTAAATACTGGAGTTAGAAAAAACGCCTGTGTGTTCCCGGTTAGCTAAAACACAGCAGAGAGAGAGAGTTGTGTATAAGACGAGGACAGGGTGTCAGCATCTGTCAGCATATTTCCAAAATGTGTGAGAGCAAGTGACAATATCAGAGCCTTCAGGACATTTCTGCATGTCCTATAATTGAATGCATTACGCAGGGAGTGATGTTTTCCTCTGACTCTTCTATGGGAGATCATTTTCTGGAGATATAGTTCATGTTGAGAAGCCATTGCTGACACCAAACACCTGACATTTAATTCACATTTGATATATATATTGATAGATATTAACCTTTTTTTGTTACCAACCCCTGCTACAGCTTCTCGGGAAATATCTGGACACGACATCTACGTGTTGTGATGTCACGGTTAATTCAGGGGACATTTAAGATGGATGTCACATAAACATTATCGCCTGGATTTAAGAATAGAGCCCTGTAAGAATCGAGTACTGGAGAACAACACACCTTAGTGTGTGTACAGTAAACTATTTATTACATTAATAGCATGCATGTTCACGTCTCATATTTTATGGTCTATTGATGTGAATTGACTATTGTTTGGATATTACATAATGACATGTCTAGAGGCCAAACTTCAGCGGTTATCAGCTGTGGGACGGTGACCTCATAGTGGTGTAATAGTAAATAAGGAGTACTTGAATTATAGCTGTGTACCAGCGACACGGTGGGGACAGGGCTGCTCCGCAGAAACACAGTGATACATCGCTGATATGTCTGGACACGCTAAGGCTATGCTCACACTTGCCGTCTTTTTTGACAAGAAAAAGTTAACCATGGCGCTTTTGTAGTGAAAAAAAGCTGTCCACGTTTTTATTCCAAAAAGCAGCCGAGAGCGTCTTTTGTTGCTATAACAACAGCTACTGTTACAGTATCCTAGCTAGAGCACTACGTGGAGTGGTGTTAATGTTAGATAAAACAAAGCGGTGGAGCAAGCTAGAGAAAGAACAGAGAGAGAGTGGCCAGTTAGCTCAGTTGGTAGAGCGGGCGCAGAAATGCATATTCCACACAATGCATATGCCTCGATGCAGAAGGTCCAGGGTTTGAATCTGATCTGTGACTGTTTTCCTGCATGTCTTCCCCCCTATCTCCTCTTTCATATCTCAGCTTTCTCAGCCTATCAAATAAAGGCAGAAATGGCCAAACATTTAAAAAAAAATTAAAAATAAAAATAAAAAGAACGAGAGAGGTGCTAACATTAGAAAAACAAAAACAACGTGAGTTCCCTGTACAGGGGGCGCCCGGTCATACCGTATAACTTGCTGTGCTTCGACTCCATTTTTTCTTGTTGTTATGAAAACGACAGGTCTGGCTACTCCGCTCGTCATTGGTCGGCTGTCAAATAAGCGCTTGACGTAGGGCGTCTTTTCAGAGAAGTTGAACTTTTTTCAACTTCAAAAAGACGTTCCAAGCTGCAAAAAAACAAGTCGGCAGTGGTGTTTAAAAAAGCCCTCAGGACTTATTTGACAACACGGTTTACTCCACAGGATAATGTAAAACAGACGCTCGCAGCTTGAGCTTTCCTACTAAAGTCTTAATCTATGTACTTGCTCTTTATACAAAGAAAAGAGAATAGCAATGTTAAAAGTAATGACAAAGAGTTGATATGATAGCTATCTTTTCAGACAAAAGTCCAGTGCAACAGTCTGCTAATGGCTAAATTGTCGTTGAGTCAATAGGCTAGGTCAGTGGTTCCCAACCTGGGAGTCGCAACCCAAGGGTCCTAACATAAATGTGAGTGGTCACAAGATGAAGGAAAATGATTTTGTAATTCTGACCAGTTTTATTCATTAGGCTTACTGCAGCTATGAACCTCAGAGTGCCAACTCACCATGCCATTCCGCCAGCACACACAGGTAGGGCTAAGTGCAATTTTCAAATCTAAATCATAGCTGACATTATTGATGTTGACAAGTTAAGTGCAGGTGTAGTCTGCCAATATAGTTAGCTGTACCTAATTCCTGTTAAAACAAGTGTACTCAAACAAGTGTAAGTAAGGTACAAGTTAGCTCAGCTACTTTAGGCATATATGTACAGTTGAGGCCAAAATTATTACTCCAAGGAACAGGGCACTTGAACACATTATTGAGAGGGACTACTTTTACTCACCATGCCAAAGACTAAGGAAATCAGTCTTGAGCTCAGAAAGAAGATAGTGGAGGCTTATGATAAGGGAGAAGGCTATACTGCCATTTCCAAGCGATTCACAGTGTCTAGAGTACAAGGAGACAAATTCTGTAAGAAACAAACCTGGGCGTGGTTGTAAGCGCAAGATTTCAAGAACTCTGGAGAGGAAAATAGTCAGAGATGTCAGCAAGAAGCCCCGGACATCTGCCAAGATGATTGTTGCTGACATGGCCTCTTCTGGAGTTGATGTTTCAAGGAACACAGTTGTGAGGGCTCTTCATCGTGGTGAGCTTCAGGGCCATTGTCCCAGAAGAACCCCTTAACTCAAAGAGCGGCACATCACAGCCAGACTGAGGTTTGCCCGTGAACATTTGAAAGATAAAGATGAGTTTTGGAAGCCTGTGCTTTGGTCTGATGAGACTAAACAGGAACTGTTTGGGCACATGGATGTTGCTTATGTTTGGCGAAGAAAGAGAGAGGCCTTCAACCCTAAGAACAGTTAAACATGGTGGTGGGAGCATCATGCTGTGGGGCTATTTTACAGCCTCAGGCACAGGGAGCCTTGTTCGGGTGCATGGCATCATGAAAAAAGAAAATTATGTTGAAATTGTGAGGGATAATATGCAGAAATCTGTTCGTAGTCTATCCCAACGCATACATCAAAATTGGTCCAACAGTTCCTGAAGGATACCAAAACCAAGGTCCCGGAGTGGCCTGCACAGAGCCCAGACCTCAATCCTATTGAGAATCTGTGGGGGGTGCTCAAAGTGAATGTCCATGCTCGGAAACCACACAATTTGGACCAGCTGGAACAATTTGCAATGGAAGAATGGGCCAAAATCCCTCAGGAGACCTGTGCCAACCTAGTAAAGAACTACTCTAAGAGGTTGTTGTCAGTTGTGGCTCAGAAAGGGTACACTATTGACTATTAATGGCCTGGGGGTTAATAATTTTGGACGTCTCATTTTTGCCCTTTCTTGTTTCAACTCAGTGTATCAATAAAGTGGACATTTTGTCTTTGTTATTTTGGAAACAAATACACTATTAATACTTATTAATGGTCATTTCCATGGAGAAATCAAGAGTTTTGTCTAATTTCATAAGGGGGGCTAATAATTTTGGCCTCAACTGTAGTGTCTGGCTCTACAGCTCTGTTATGCATCAGTATCAATATTAGACTTTGACTGACAACAGGAACTAATAAATGATACACACAAACACACATAAACACACACACATAAACACACACACACACACACACACACACACACACACAGCACGTGAGTACTCTGGGGTGGGTGTCAGGCAGGAAGGAACAGAGCAAGGCTGGGTCCTACTACTGATTCATGTGACTTCACCAAGACTCAACTCTCTGTGTGTGTGTGTGTGTGTGTGTGCGTGTGCGTGTGCGTGTGCGTGTGTGTGTGTGTGTGTGTGTTTCTAAGAAAGAGAGCTTGAAGGACAGAGGGGAGGCCTCTGGGAAGAAATGTTACACGCACACACACAGAATGAGCTCTGGGGTTGGTGAACAAAGAAGACCTCTATTTGTGCGAGCATGCAAAAGTAGGTCTGCACTGGGTTTGGAGAGCTGTGTGTGGTGCGTGTGTGTTGCAGAAGACTAATGATCGCTGACATCTCAGACTGTTACAGAAGAACAGCCTAGTACAGCGGGGTGGTGGTGTTGGTGGGGGGTGGGGGGGGCTTATGGTGCGTTCTTTTTGCCTCCGAACTCGTATTTTACAAGGTCAAAGTCGTAAACACGCCCCCTGACCTCGGATTTCCGAGCTCGGAACTCGTACAACCACCGAGTACCCCGAGCTAAAAAGCCAACATGGCTGCTCCGTGTATCGACAGTTGTAAAAGCTGTAGTAGCATACAGTTAAAGGAGAACTCTAGCCAATTTTTACGTTAATCTTGCTAAATATAACTATGCGAGACCTGTCTATAGCAAAAACAATTAGCGCAACAGCAGCTACCTAGACGAAGCTGCTGCAGCTAATGCCCACCGCTCCCACTTAGCTAAACGGCAGTTATGGAGGCATAAGCTAAATAGTGCCTTTGTGTATCTTAACAGGACACAAAATGCAATTAAAATGTCTGTGTAACATGAACAGGGCCCTTACATGACAACTAGATGCGTTTTCAACATTCACCTACCCTGTTAGCTGCTAGCTAGCTAGTCGTCTGGGACGAGAGAGTGTTCAGTCAGGCTTCAGTAATAATCATCATGCAGCAGTCCCGTGTGTATTTGTAGCATATATATGGATATATATGATATATATCCATTTTGTGTGCGATCCATCTGGCGTTGGAGAGTAGTATTCTCTGCCGACAACAATCACGAGAGCGCCCGCTGGTCTGGAGGATGTCCTCCGGAGGACCGGTGATGCCTTCGCGGCACAACATCCACACGTAACACCACCAGTTGCCCGAAATATGTGATCTTGGAGCAGCTGCTTCATCTGCCTGTTGCCCCTCTGTCTGTCTGTCTGGTTCTTTCCAACTCTTGTGAGGCCAGATCTTTGTCTGTATACTCGGGTTCGAATAAATAAGGACAACCATCAAACTCAAACGCCTCTTCCATATGTTCAATATCTTCAATATTCTCCATAGTTACGTTACTCCAAGCTTCTTCCCTTGTGAACACCTCCGCTCTTCACGCCACACTGTACCCTCCTCCACCTACACTGTTATTTATCTTGCTACAACTGAATTCACACGAGACTGCCGCTAGCCGTCTGTTAATGTTTCACTGAACAAGGCACAGGCATAATTCTGCCCATTTCCATGTAGTTACATAGTCAATAAAATACTCATAACCACTACAGCACTCAATTACCTATTTTTGAGGGGAAATAAACCTAAAAAAAATCGCCACGAATGCATCACCG
Source organism: Gymnocephalus cernua (assembly GCA_023631565.1). Lineage (NCBI taxonomy): Eukaryota > Metazoa > Chordata > Actinopteri > Perciformes > Percidae > Gymnocephalus > Gymnocephalus cernua. The sequence continues at coordinate 29,625,949 of CM042443.1, read as the reverse complement.
GTCCTCCGGAGGACAGCCACGACCAGCAGGCGCTCTCGCGATTGTTGTTGGCGCGGCAAGCGAGGACGGCGGGCAGGAAGCAGGAGCACGGCCGCCGGTCAGGAACTACCACAACGATCCCCACAGAGAGAATACTACTCTCCAACGCCAGATGGATCGCACACAAAATGGATATATATCATATATATGCTACAAATACACACGGGACTACTGCATGATAATTATTACTGAAGCCTGACTGAACACACACTCGTCCCAGACGACAGCTAGCTAGCTAGCAGCTAACAGGGTAGGTGAATGTTGAAAACGCATCTAGTTGTCATGTAAGGGCCCTGTTCATGTTACACAGACATTTTAATTGCATTTTGTGTCTGTTAAGATACACAAAGGCACTATTTAGCTTATGCCCCCATAACTGCCGTTTAGCTAAGTGGGAGCGGTGGGCATTAGCTGCAGCAGCTCCGTCTAGGTAGCTGCTGTTGTGCTAACTGTTTTTGCTATAGACAGGTCTCGCATAGTTATATTTAGCAAGATTAACGTAAAAATTGGCCGGAGTTCTCCTTTAAGCACGTCTGTGTTATTTGTGCCACTAAATCAGTTGTACATGCAGCGCTGTCTTCTACCTGTGTTGTCACACGGTTTGTATGCACAAAAAAACAGCGTATGCGTTGTTATAAACTGGCATTGCTAACAATGGCTACCCTGGCTAGAGCTAATGAAAACAATGAAAATCAGACTTGCAAATAGAACGCATATAACTGGGTGTGACGTCATTCCCAGTTCCGACCTCTGACTTCCGAGGCAAAAAGAACGCACACACCTTCACCACATATACCACGTCACACCTCTACCAGGTAACGTACGTAATCATGTCTTTGACAGCATGGCTCACACCTTTATTAGCTGTTCTCTCTCTCTGTGGCTCTGCGGCTCTTTGAGAATACTGTTTACATACCGACACTTTTCTGTCAACTGCTTTTTAGATTGTCCAGAAGAGGTTATCATCCACAAATCTACACAAAGACAGCAGGAAAACACGTAAATCTTTGAGTGCATGTTATGAACCATCAGCTTTATGCCATATCTGCCGAGCAGCTTTTTATAGTTTTTGAAGAATTTGTTGTTTCCTGAAGAGAGTGCTTGCAACTCAAAATTGTCAAAAAAGGGACTGCATGCCAATCAGGCTACATGTAAAGCTGCAGCAATTTTACAAAAAAATTAAAAATTGTACATGATTTGTAGTTAAGTAACAATTGTGTAAACTAAATCATGACTACTTGATGAGTGGAATCTGCTGTGCATCCCACAGGCGACAACAGTAGTTTTAAACGAGAAAAGAAAATACAGTGGCATGAGAGGTGTCTGATGGGAGTGATCACTCTCTCCTCTAACTGCTCCCTGAGGTGTTTGGGGGGTGTAGAAGGATTCCAGTGTTACCTGTCTGAAATCTGACTCCACACACACCCACAGATGCTTCCACAAGCCAGGCAAGTAGAACAACTTGTTTCCAGAGGCTGTTATTTTAGTGGCATTAATTACCGTGAACGAATTTGCTCAGGACACACTCACACACACACACACACACACACACACACACACACACACACACACACATACAAACACACACACACACACACACACACACACACACACACAGTCTCCTGTTTGAGAAAATTGGATTGTCTGTTACTACCCTCTTTCATCCTCTTCCGTATTTCTCTTCTTTACCTCTATCCCGTCTCGCTATCTTTTCCTCTTCTCTCCATCTCTTCAGTTAGTACAGGGCGATATTGCTTAGATGCACTAGTCTGTTATTAATGCTGTCGGACACACATTACAACTGAGTGAGGAGGTAGATTTTATATTGTAAGTACCTCTAAGAGCAAAGTTATTAAAGGTCAGAATTCTGTCAACAGAAATGAGTTGTAGTTTATGATACAATATCAATGCAACAGCCATAAAGATTAAAGTTTACTACTTGTCATCATGTGACCGAAGTATGGGACTTAAGCACATGACCACAACTGAACCAGCTCCATAACAACTGAGCTAACGACTCCATTAGCTGATAAGTAGTCTTGCTTAGACCTTCCTCCACAGCGCTGCGGAGGAGGGTCTGGCTAGTCCACACAGCATTCCAGGATGAGAGAAAAAGCCCTCAATTTGATCAACCACAGAATGCCGTAACGTGTACGCTGCAAGATTTCCAAACAGTAGAGGACATAGATATACAGACAGGAAAGGAAAAGATGGAGGGCGAGGGGCATGACATGCAACAAAGATCCCCAGCTGCAGCAGTTATATGGTATGCATCTTAACCAGCAGCCGCAAAGTTTTCAAAACTTTAAGTTTAAGAGGCCCCACGATTCAATATTATTATGATACTCTAGTCACGATACCATATTATTGTGATTTTAAACATATTGAGATATTCTGCAATATATTGCAATTTATTACCCTTTTTTCTAACTTCAAATTATGTCCCCAAAGGAAAACTTTGTCAACCTCTGTTATATCTAAAAAAAGATACATTTCTCTGTTTATTCATCTTCATATATATATATATATATATGCCTGTCTTGTTTCCTCTTCCACACATGTATCACTCTGACTGCAGCAGAAGGATTGTGTCTGTGAGTGAGCGCCTCCCACCAGGAGTGGTTCACGGGCCTTCAGGCACCAAAGAGTTTGAATCCAGGGACAAGCAGCGACAAGCAGTGATAGAACCACACACACATTCATCCAGCACTGCTGGGTTACATGATACAGATTCAAAACAAACTAATGATTCATGATTCCCACACAAGGTTTTTTTTTTTTTTTTTTTTTTTTACAATATTGTTTTAGGAAAGATCTAAAATAGGGCTGGGCGATATGGAGAAAATCAAATATCACGATATTTTTGACCAAATACCTCGATATCGATACCGCAACGATATTGTAGTGTTGACTAATGGTGCTTTTACAACATATTTACACAATGAGATTTTAGATAAATAATCATCAGTAATGTGGATATAATGACTAAGTGGGTAAAGGCAGTCTGGGACGTTCAGAAAATGACATCACTTTACTGTAACGCAGCCTTTAAAACCAGGAAAAGACAACATTTATGCCAGATCATGATATTACAATATCCAAAATCTAAGACGATATCTAGTCTCATATCACGATATCGATATAATATCGATATATTGGCCAGCTCTAATCTAAAATCAGGGTTGTTGCACTAGGTTAAGGCATCCTGATACCCTTTTAATCCCCAATGAAATAAAATAAGACTAAAGCGTGATGTATGCTTCTGCATTAAATCTACGTCGTGGCTACGTACGTAGGTAAGTGGAGGCACGGACCCTATGCCGTAGCCTGACGTGCACCTCTCGAAAAATGTAACTACACGTCGTGGCGACGCACGTGGCTTGGCTGTGGCTTGGTAGCGTTGCATTTCCCCCGACTCATTTCCTGGTTCTCCTTCACCATAAACAACATGAAATCAAGGAGAGGGTTAACTTTTCCTGCTCCAGATTTCCCACCGTGGTCAGAAAGAACAGGGGAGACACTTTGTTTCTCTCTCTATGACAGAGTCACTACTCGCTCCAAAGCTAATCGTCGTCACTCTCTCACTCACTCTACCACACACTCCCCATGCACACACACATGCCGGCCCTGCTTTGAGCACTGTAGTGGTTATGAACATATTATTGACTATGTAACTACATGGAAATGGGCAGAATTATGCCTGTGCCTTGTTCAGTGAAACACTAACAGACGGCTAGTGGCAGTCTCGTGTGAATTCAGTTGTAGCAAGATAAATAACAGTGTAGGTGGAGGAGGGTACAGTGTAGCGTGAAGAGCGGAGGTGTTCACAAGGGAAGAAGCTTGGAGTAACGTAACTATGGAGAATATCGAAGATATTGAACATATGGAAGAGGCTTTTGAGTTTGATGGTCGTCCTTATTTATTCGAACCCGAGTATACAGACAAAGAACTGGCCTCACAAGAGTTGGAAAGAACCAGACAGACAGACAGAGGGGCAACAGGCAGATGAAGCAGCTGCTCCAAGATCACATATTTCGGGCAACTGGTGATGTTTGTGTGGGTGTTGTGCCGCAAAGGCATCACCGGTCCTCCGGAGGACATCCTCCAGACCAGCGGGCGCTCTCGTGATTGTTGTCGGCAGAGAATACTACTCTCCAACGCCAGATGGATCGCACACAAAATGGATATATATCATATATATGCTACAAATACACATGGAACTGCTGCATGATGATTATTACTGAAGCCTGACTGAACACTCTCTCGTCCCAGACGACAGCTAGCTAGCAGCTAACAGGGTAGGTGAATGTTGAAAACGCATCTAGTTGTCATGTAAGGGCCCTGTTCATGTTACACAGACATTTTAATTGCATTTTGTGTCCTGTTAAGATACACAAAGGCACTATTTAATTTATGCCCCCATAACTGCCGTTTAGCTAAGTGGGAGCGGTGGGCATTAGCTGCAGCAGCTCCGTCTAGGTAGCTGCTGTTGAGCTAATTGTTTTTGCTATAGACAGGTCTCGCATAGTTATATTTAGCAAGATTAACGTAAAAATTGGCTGGAGTTCTCCTTTAAAGAGGTCGACGCACACACCGACGCACAAGTATAAACTTCAGGCCACTTAAACAGGCTACGGAGAAAGCTCTTCGTGGAGCCTTAGCAGAAGTATAAATCGCGCTTAATTCTACCTGTGAATGGCCCATGTGTATATATATATATATATATATATATATATATATATATATATATATATATATATATATATATATATATATGTGTGTGTGTGTGTGTGTGTGTGTGTGTGTGTGTGTGTGTATTTTTATTGTTACAAACTGCACCAAGACAGCTGGGGTGTGAATTGGATCATATTAGGTCGTACGCACCACCTTTTCATCAGAAACATTGTATGTGAATGCTAGAGAGCCAGGCATGTAGAACAATGAGGGGGTGTAATGTGAAGCACATTCGTGGCTTTGAATCTGCATACAGAACATCTGGTCGAGTATTCAGAGCTGAATGTCTCACACTGAGCTAACAGCAAGCAGACACCACATCAGTATTCCCCTCCTCTGTAATTCTCTTCCTCAGTCTTCCTCTAATCAATAATTTACATTGGTCTATGAGACAAGGTCATATATCTATTCACACACACACACACACACACACACACACACACACACTAACACCACATATGTATGACTTCTGCCTCACTGCCTGACTTTAAGTCAGCTCTTACAAAAAGGAAAGAAGGGTTAAATACTGACAAGTTATAAGCTACTCCATTTGTCCTAGGTATCTGTGTTCAAACACACAAATCACTGGATTCCAGATATAAAGTGCCATGGTATTAGTGATTATGTATTTATTGTCTTGGAATTTGTGGTGTAAAGTAAGCTTAAGCTTTGTGTGAGAGTTTTAGTGTGAAAATAGCAAGTACATTGTTTCATCCAAACAGGAAATAGCTGATCATTCAGCCACGCCATTGCAAAGGGCAATGATTAGAATTAGGACGAAAGACTGTTTTTATTGAATAATATATATGTATATTGTGCCAATGAGAAATAACGTCATACTACACAAGAAGATGGACTGATCCTTTTTTGAATAAAAAAGCATGATTACAGCAAACCCCTAACTCTTGAATATAAAGAAACAGTGTAGCAGTGTGTGTGTGTGTGTGTGTGTGTGTGTGTGTGTGTGTGTGTGTGTGCGCGCTAATGGTGGCACTCAGCTGGTTCAGACCCCCTGGGGAGAGAAGAGTCTAGCTTGTGAATGAACCCAGTGACACCACTGTTAGGACTATTAATGGTATACAGTGAGCCTCTCTTTTTAATGCCTTGCAAGCAGGTAAAATTCATTTAGCAGTTTCCATAACTAAAAGAATGAAACCATTGCACTGTGGCCCTTTGCTGCGTCACCCCCCATTTCTCTCCCACCTTCCCTGTCTTTCCACTGACACTACAAATAAAGGGAATGGTCCCAAAAAAAGTATCTTAAAAAAAGAAAAAATGCCACTCATCGTCTCAACCACGCCTCGTATGAAATCAGTCAATCAATAACACCACAAATCAACTGATCCTTTCATCACTAGTTAGGTATGCCATTGTTATCTGTACTGTAACGGTGTCTAAAACCCAAATCTCGTCTTTAACACACGCTTCCTTTAACTCTACAGCGCACGCACACGCACCCCCACATACGCATGCACACACAGCCAGATGCTGCTGCAGCCATCATCCGTTCAATAGCACATCTAAATAGTGCAGTGGTTTAACCAGGTATTAGCACCACACAAACGCGCGCACACACAAACACACGCGCACAGTTACATCCAGTCTGTAGCCTGAAATCAGTGCTTTCCCTCCATTGTGTGTTTCATGGCAGTAAACACTGGGGATGTAAACGAAATACTAAAGAATGACAGTAACACCACACGGGTCACGTGATTCCCGCGGTAGTCAATTTCACTGTTGGTAACGTGATAGGGACGGAATAGAGCATAGAATCAACGGGAGCAGGCGGGAGCGGGACGGAGCTGGTGTGTTTTCAGTGTGAGAAGATCTCTGTTAGGAATTACGTAATGAAATAACCTAGGCCTGCAGGTAATGCATGTATTGTATGTATAGTGTAGCCTAAATTTCCGAGGCAACCTCAGTGATTTGACCGCGATTAACCAAACTCACACACGCGTTAGCAACTGGCTTGTTATCCTCCAGACAGCGACGGACAACTTCTCTTTTTCTTTCTCTCTTTTCCGCCGGGTCCTGCGCAAGCCTGCTTGCGGTGTGAAGCGGGTGTCCGCGACACATAGGGAAAGAAACAGGAGCGGGACGGGATTCGGGAGTCGTTCTCTCTCGGGATACTAATCTAGCTGTTGCTAGATTAGTATCAAATGTATGTCTTATAATGTAAGGTAAAATGCTGGTTTTCTTATAGTCCAGCAGGAATACAGAAAAGATTCATGCTAATCAATTCTAGAACTATCCAAACCATTTTTGTTGATGTTTTTGGGGGGGGGGGGGGGGGGGGGGGAAACAACACTGAAGAAAAATGTTCTGCTAGACACACATGCCAAAAGAAGACAAACCAGACTGGTGACCGTATCAACAGGATTTTTCCCTTTCTGCAAACAATGAATACACTTATCTGAAATAGGGATCAACCAATTTATCGGCCGGCCGATATATCGGGTCGATATTTGTGTTTTTTACGTGTATTTGCGCGGCTGCGTTCGCCGATTTTATTATTTTATTTACAGGCATCCACAAAGGCAGCTCTGTGTTGCTAGGGACGCTCCCGTTCACATGCAGTCAGACCATGCACTGCCCCTCCCCCACTAGCAGAGTGCTGGAACTCTGCTAAGACAACGGTGAGTTTTAAACATTCAAAGCATCTTTTAACTGTTTGACTTAGCTGAAATATTGCCATACACTGAGCTGTTACAAACACTGGTCATAGGATTAAGTAATGACGACGTGTTTCCGTGCTATTTTTGGGAGTTTGATTCAGCGTTCACCCGGCTAACACCACAGTGTCCAGACACACACACACACAGCTAAAGAGCACACACACCAGACAGCTGGGCGGAGTTGCCATCGCAGTCAGAGCAATATATTATAAGAGCAGATAATATGAGAGTGCTGCTTTTAAAACTTTGAGATATGTTTTATATGTGGTTGAATATTTATACCTTTAACGTTGATGCAGTTTAAAACAAAAACTTGAACAATTTGTTGCTTAATGTACGTCTGACATCACATTATTTTCCTCTGCTGATTTATGTTCTGTGGTTGACAAATCTGGCAGCTTCTTTTACATGTTTGTTTAGACCTACTAGTGTGTTGTCTTTGCATATTAGGCGGCATATTAGCCTTAGACATGCTCATTTTATTTTATGTAGAAAATTGAGGGAGCAAAAGCAGTATCTGCTCCAAATATCGGCTCAAGAAAATCGGCAGCCCGTATCAGACATCGGCTAAGGCTGATGTAAAAACATCGGTCTCGGCACTAAGAAATTCGTATCGGTCGATCCCTAATCTGAAATCTCTATAGGCTAAATAACTATAAAGGGGATAGACCTTGAGGAATTTCCAAGAACCTTGAAATGGATTTACGGATACAGTCTTGTTTATTTACAAGACATGTCAGGTAGTCTATAAAATGATAGTAAAAATAGTGATTAATGACCAGCAATACAGGTACTGAGTGAACTTTCCCACTGACAAGATATTCAATTTACAGTGAAGCAGCAAATCAGCATATTGGAGACACTGGAACAAGGTCATTTTTGCACTTTTGCTTAACTAATGAACTGTAAAAAACTGAGGATTTATCTTTCTTAATTGTTACAGCGCTGGTTTCCAAACCCGCTGATACTCACAGTAACATCTGTTAGGGCCTCTCCTTGTTTACGCACTGTATTTAAATCATTGTGATTAAAGTGATTGGGATTTTTTTGTAAGATGATCAGCAGCATGTAGTCAAAGATGACAGGAGCTTGATGGATGATAACATAAGCTTTGAAACAAGAGTGCTGGAGCAGACAGGACACACAGCAGCCTGGCTGACCTCGGGCTGGATGTGTGGGACTTACACTGCTCTGCTATCACTCACACACTGTTACACACACTGTTACACGCTGCTGGCACTCTCTGACACTTCTCCCCCTATTTCTTCCTCCTCCTACACTGCTGCACTTCAATGTCCTCTCTTTCCCTCTCTTTTTGTCATTTTCACTTCCTCATTTCATGCTCTCCCTCAGTCTTACTTTCCCTTATAGACATTTTCTAGTAAGGTTATCTCAAGACATGTTGGTCAGTGACAGAGTGAATGAGGAAGATGAGGGAGAGAGAGAAAGCAGCAGATGGATTGAGTGGAGTTTGTCTGGGTTCATTTCAGGGCCAATAACTGAAATCTTGAAGAATAGCATTTCATAATTCTGCATCATTACGACCACTGCGTGCATGTGCGTGCGTCCAAAAACAAACAAGTCTTTCAGCAACACTTCAGAGTGGCCTTGACACTTTGGAGTTAATCTTGCACTTTGTGTGCTTTCTCCTATTCACTGGAGGTACAACAGCAGTAACCCATACGCAGATGTAAATATGTCTAAGAATACAGTATGTATGTGGCTTGTAGGAGGTCCGGTGCTCTCTGTGTTTGTTGGCTTGTTAAATCTAATCACAGTTTGGTTTAAATTTAGTTCCAGCTTAATTACACGGCACAAAAGAGTCAAACCTCACAGTGCTATTCTGGCGCCCAAAAATATAAGAATGGTCTTGCTATTACAAGGCCTGTTTACTGCTGGGACTGTGAAGCCAAAACCATGGAAAGTAATGTCCACATTTCAACGGGACAAAGCATTAACTCTGCTGTCCAAAAACAAGAAAAATAAACAATATATTTCTACTGTTCTGTCAACCTAACAATGTCTAACTGTTGAAACTTAAGTTTTCCCCTTACTATAAGGAACAGTGTCAGTTATATAAAAACACATTGTTCCTTTTCTATGTATAGTTAGTTAAAGATAAAGCTGCATCTGTTTTAATGTGGACTACAGCTTTAAACAGACAGCTGCACAGCTGGCTACAAAAAAATCACATAGTGAGAGCAGGAGAAACAGAGAGGAACTGTGACTCAACCCAAAACTATTTGACGCAAACATCAACAAAGTCGGAGTGAGAGTGTGTGTGTGTGTGTGTGTGTGTGTGTGTGTGTGTGTGTGTGTGTGTGTGTGTGTGTGTGTGTGTGTGTGTGTGTGTGTGTGTATGTGTGTGTGTTTGACATTGATCCAGCAGCGCAGCAGGACATATATTCTGCCGAGTCAGGGAAAAAGCTTGTCTCTGTGTTTGCAGTGAACTATTGTAACTTGTCAGTCTCAAAATTAAAACCTCACCTAACCTTCGATCTGACATTATGACTGCACCAACACAAGACTGACAACATTTTACATATTGGTATTTATTTTCTTTGTGTCACAGTATTGGTGAAATCATCCAACTTCAGATCATTTAAATTCAGAAAATATCTACAAACAGCAGCAGTAATATATATATATATATATATATATATATATATATACATACATACATATATATATATATATATATGGTATATATATATTATATATATATGTATATACAGTATATATATATATGTATATACAGTATATATATGTATATACTATATATATATATATATATATTATTAGTGCTGTCAAGCGATTAAAATATTTAATCGCGATTAATCGCAATTAATCACACATTTTTATCTATTCTAAATGTCCCTTGATTTCTTTTTGTCCCATTATATTTTCTCATTTTAATGCTCTTATCAACATGGAAAAGTGGATCGGCTTGCTTTGTGCAAATGTTTTTTGATTGAAAACATCATTGTCATATACGTAGTGTTCAATTTCACACTAATATTCTCACTTGGAGCTAATAATCTGTCACATAATGTAACGCTGTTACCTCCATTTTCCATTGCAGATAGTACTGCCTCATGCCTGAGGCGAGCATGGCTGGTCCTACTGTCTATGGGCTCATAGCGTCGTCAGCGGCATAGCCGTCGTCATAGCGACTGGTTTCCCGTGACTCATTTCCTGGTTCTCGTTCTCGTTCATAACCAACGTAAAATCAAGGAGAGGGTTATGTTTTCCTGCTCCAGGTTTCCCACCGTGGTCAGAAAGAACAGAGGAGACACTTTGTTTCTCTCACAGACTGTAGAGTCACTACTCGCTCGCTCCGAAGCTAATCGGCGTGACGAACCTACTATCTAGCTACGCGGCTAGCAAGCTAGCAAGCCCAAGCCCAAACAGCGGCCAGTTTCAGGTCTGCGAAACCCGCCCTTCAATCAATACTATTGGCCAGGCGTCCAAGGTAACGTAACCCCATTTGTTCAGTTCCTATCCCCTGACCAATCCACTATCCTAACTACTTCCTAACCACAACCAATCAAGCTGCTTTGTAGGGCGGGTCTTGGCGTGGCCATAGTGGGATTCTTAATTTTACTTCCTGTCTAGCTAACTGTATGCGTTAATTGTTAGATTTTATAGTGCTAGTCATATATTTGTCAGTATAAATGTTAAGCAGGGATAAGGATTTGTGTATAAATGAATGTGAAGATTGAAGACAAGGTAGAAAATAAATGCATTTGTAAATCCTACCAAAGGGTGCACAACTACTGTTCTGCATTATTAAGCAAAATGCCAAACATTCCCTGGTGCCAGGTTACTAATGTGAAGATGTAGACTGGGTAAACCCCGCCAACTCTGCAGGCGATTTGATTTCGCCCTGCAGCTCGGTCTGGAAACCTGCACGTTTATCTCTCCTGCTTCCATTCACATTTTTGCGGGAACCAATCACAAACTGGCTTATCCACCTTGCACACTATTGGCGGGTTTAACACGATGATGATAGAGAAGCAACGGCAAGCAGCTTGTTGTTTACATTCAACATGGCGGCCACCGAAGCGCAGCAACCCGTTGATGCCACTGTTGGTCTGATTGGTTGAAGGACTATCCAATTGCGTACAAAGTCATTTGAACTATGCCCGTTGGTCTCGCCTCTTTTGCAGAGAAAATACAAAGCAGACTCCCCAGACTAATGTTTAATCTTAAATCTATTGAGCTTGGTCTGGTGATAGCCAGACTAGTGAAGATGTGTTGCTGAATATGTTTGGGTTCCGTTGGTCCGAATCATCCAGACATTTGAAGACTTCACCACGGCCTCTGGGAACATGCACAATAAAATTATTATTAGTTGCAGACAGTCCTTGTGTATGTGTTGTCCTTGTGCAATGGGATGACTGGTGTGGGAATGCTCAGGTACAGAATGGCTGATGCTGCTGACATATTAATAAATTATGTTTTATGATTATTGTGGTGTTTTTTTGGTTGCCATTTCACTCTTTACTTATTAATTAGAAGTAAGTTCTTTACTTGCTGACTGCGAGTTTTTTTGCCCCACAGCAGCCTCAGTACAGAAGAAATTGTCAGACGAGGACGCCATGAAGACATGTATGTGCATTTTATGATGTGATATGTGTTCTCATGTGTATACCAAGATATGTATTCCAATGTTATCCTGCAGTCTAAGTAAATAGAACAACTGAGTAAAACTCCCAACACAGAGTAAAGCCTCACAACATGAAATAACACTGAAACTGTGTGCAGATTAAGTCACTAGCGTGCACAACAACCCTCACATGTTCATGTGTGAAAGCCAATAGACAAACACAGCCGGTTCGTTGAGCGTGTTAATTGAAACCAGACAGAGCAAACTTCCATTTCTCTCTCTTTCTTGGTCTCTCCCTCTCTCCTTAAAATGCCTGATCTGGCAGTGAACACAGTTGGTGTCAGTGTCCACTGTGGGAAGACAACCGCCAACCCTGGCCCCACTGTTCATGCCTTGCTGTAAGGAACTGAACCATCATTGCTGGTAGTGTTAAGGGAAAATCCATTTACAGGACATGTCATGTCACCAATAGTTAGTTTTTTTCTCTTTATCTCTCTGGGTTCTGTCTGCCCTTGATTTTCCTCTCTTCCTGTCTGTTGCCTCCTTTTATTTCTCTCTCTACCTCACTTTTCTTTGAAACAAGTCTTTCACCATTTGTTCACAGGCTCTCCTTCTCCCCTGCCCCTCTCTTCCTCTGTTTAATGCACACTCATTTCTCCTGGCTGTGTCTGCATTTCACCACTGTGCCGTTCTCCCGCTCCCATTTTCCCCTCCTCCCTCTCTCTCCCTCAGAGATGGTTTGAGGTCAACTGGCTCACGTGTCTCCGTCTCTTGCTACAGCATGTGGGCTAGAAATTCCACCATCCCACCGTTTCAAATTGCATGTTTCCTGGCTCGAAAAGAGCACACACACACACACACACACACACACACACACACACACACACACACACACACACACACACACACACACACACACACACACACAGAGCCCCCTGCAAAATGGAGCGCACACACGCACATCGTCACTTGTATATTTTTCACTTACATACACACATTCTCATGTGCCCATACACACTAACACAACAGAATTGGGGTTAAATAAGCAACAACCACCAGTCATTTTAACAGGACGACTATGGATTATTACTAAATAAATGCATTTAGTAGATTTATCAGTATAATTCTATATATCTGTCATTTTATACAGTATTCATTGATAAATATGTATATGGTTGGGAACTGTTTGGGTTTTTTCCCCGATACTGGTGCTAAAACGATACTTTTAAAACGGGGTCTAAACGGTGCCTGAACCGATACTTTGGAGTAAAATACAGCCACGTTACACTGTTAAGCTGTCAGCATTTTAACTGTGTTTAAGCAAGCTACTGGCTAACGGTAGGCTAACGTTCCCTGCTGCCAAGTGTAGTGTTTACTAGCGTTGCGTGCAGTGATGCTTCTGTTGCCTCTTAACGTCCGTTTTGGAGCACCAGAGAGCAGCGTAGGTGTTCACAGGGTTTCTGCAGGTTTCACCAAGTCAAATTTAAGACTTTTTTAAGACCATTATGAAGGAAATTTAAGACCTATATCACGACATCAAACAAACAAAAAAAATGTCAGATGTCAGAGTCCTGAAACATCGTCTGAAACGTTTTTTTCAAGTCAAGTATCGCTTAACTTGCACTTCCCCAGAGCTGAAGAATAAAATCCACTTTATGTCTGTGGTATAATCCGAAAGAGACTCGTGCCATAACATGAAAGCGGATTGGCTGCAATATAAATAGCATGTTGTTCTCATTTGTAGTCGTAATACAGCAATTATATCTGGACTAGCGAAAGAAAGAACTACAACACCATGGAATAAAAAATAAAACTATTCTAAAGCGTTGCCGGAGCATCAGACGTAGCGTTACATGGACTTAGGGAAAATAAGACCTAGAACACTATACTTCAGCGTATCTAAGATTTTCTAAGGCTTTAAATTGTGATTTTGAAATTTTAGACTCTTTAAGACCCCACGGAAACCCTGGTTGAAGTGGCACCGAAATGACCCACCGAAAACAAGTTGTACAACAAACTCTTACACACAAGAATGGCATGGTTTGTAGAGATAGCTTGATGATATACAACCCCAAATCAGAAAAAGTTGGGACAGTATGGAAAACACAAATAAAAAAAGAAAGTAGTGATTTCTAAATGTACTTTGACTTGTATTTCATTGCAGACAATAAAACAGCACATAATTTAATGTGTTCCTCATGATTTTTATTGTTTTTTTTTTCAAAAAAACAAAATTCATATTTTGGTTCTTGCAACACATTTCAAAAAAAGTTGGAACAGTAAAGCATTTATCACTTTGTAACGTTGCCATTCCTTTTCACAACACTTAAAAGACGTTTAGGGACTGAAGACACCAAGTGATGAAGTGTTTCAGGTGTAATTTTGTCCCATTCTTGCTGCAAACAAGTCTTAAGGTGGGCAACAGTACGGGGTCTTCGTTGTCGCATTTTGCGCTTCAAAATGCGCCACACATTCTCTATTGGAGACAGGTTGGGACTGCAGGCAGGCCAGTCAAGTACCCGTATCCTGTTTCTCCGCAGCCAGGACTTTGTAATGTGTGCAGAATGTGGTATTGCAGTATCTGGTTGAAATATGCATGGACGTCCCTGGAAAAGATGTCTTCTTGAAGGCAGCATATTGTGCTCCAAAATCTCTATGTACTTTTCAGCATTAATGGTGCCATCACAGAAGTGCAAGTTACCTTTACCAAGGGCACTGACACAACCCCATACCATGACAGACCCTGGCTTTTGGACTTGTTGCTGGTAACAGTCTGGATGATCCTTTTCTTCTTTGGTCCGGAGCACACGGCGTCCATTTCTCCCAAAAAATACCTGAAATACTGATTCATCTGACCACAGTACACGTTTCCACTGTGTGATGGTCCATCCCAGATGCCTCCAAGCCCAGAGAAGTCGACGGCGCTGGACACTGTTAACATAGGGCTTCCTTTTGGCACAGTACAGTTTTAACTAGCATTTGTGGCTGTAACTACGTATTGTGGTACTTGACAAAGGTTTGCCAAAGTAGTCCTGAGCCCATGTGGTGATATCGCTTATAGATGAATGATGATTCTTGATGCAGTGCCGCCTGAGGGCTCGGAGATCACCGTTGTTCAGCTTAGGCTTGCGCCCTTGTCCTTTACGCACTGAAATTCCTCCTCATTCCTTGAATCTTTTAATTATGTTATGCACTGTTGAAGGTGAAATAAGCAAATGTCTTCCTATCTTTCTTTGAGGAACATTGTTTTTAAACATTTCAATAATTTTCTCACGTATTTGTTGGCAAACTGGCGATCCTCGGCCCATCTTTGCTCCTAAAAGACTAGACCTTTCTTGGATGCTGCTTTTGTACCAAATCATAATTACAATCACCTGTTGACATTACCTGTTTCAAATCACATCATTATTTAACCAATTTACCTGATTACTAGCCCTAAATTGCTCCTGTCCCAACCTTTTTTGGAATGTGTTACAGGTCTGAATGACAGGAAAGGATGTATATTTACAAATTAAATTAGGTTAACCAGACAAAACATGAAATATTTTGTGTTCACATTGTCTGCAATGAAATACAAGTCAAAGTACATTTAGAAATCACTACTTTCTTTTTTTATTTGTGTTTTTCATAATGTCCCAACTTTTTCTGATTTGGGGTTGTAAGTTTATAGATATCGATTCTACGTCTTCACTGCACCATGACTCTATGAACCTAAAGTAACATTTTAAAACAATCTCCAATTCATCAAGTTGCATAGGATTCTGCTCGTTGGGGCTTTAGTTAGTTAGTGAAGATTTGGAGTTCATGTTCTGTAAAGTCAAAACCCTCTTCATGTTCTTATTGAAGACATTGGTGAGTCAAAAGGTCTGTTAGTTATTTGCTTTCCAGTTTTAAATCTCATTGTTCTAGAATGTTCTTTCTCCATGAGGCTGAAGTTTGGAGATTTTGGTAATGCTGTAATGGTTAGCTAACTAGGCTAATGCTTGGTGAGAGTGTTACATAACCACTATTTGTCTCAATATGTACATTGAGTTTAGTATTTATTTAATCATGATTGACAGACTGATATGTACAGCAGCAGCAGCAGCAGTCTTGTATCTCTATCTACTTGCAATTCTGTATATTGTTTTGCACAATACAACATAGTTACAAATACAGTATCTACCTTTTCAAAAAATCCCCAAAAATAGTGTTTCTTTAAATAAGATCTTGAATAAGACCTTGCAGGCTTGAAAAGTGCATTTAACAGACAACAGCCAGAAGTTTGAGAAACTCACAGAAAAGGTAAATTAGCTGCGACTGCTGTCATTTCAAGCTGTCAATGGTATTATGGTCATGACAGTATCTCTCTATCTGGAACCTGACTGATTGCCAGCAAGAACAGCAACACTAACATTTTTCAAACCTCTCTGGGTTCACACAGCTGAGAGACATGGTAAGAGATGCATCTGCACCCAATGAATTCAAAGTAGACACATGCACAGAAAACACACACGCAATACTATGGGGTTCTCCCCAGCAGCAGCCAGGCAGTGTCCTGAGTCCAGAATCATGTGGAGATAACAGACTGCGCTCTCTTCACTGGTAAATCCCACCACTCTGTGTGTGTGTGTGTGTGTGTGTGTGTGTGTGTGTGTGTGTGTGTGTGTGTGTGTGTGTGTGTGTGTGTGTGTGTGTGTGTGTGTGTGTGTGTGTGAATAATGAAACAGGAAATAATGAAACATGGCACTGACTTCACTTGTCTAGTGTAATGTAGGGTTCACCGCAACCTCATTGTATTTAAACAGATTTGGGAAATCCTACTACCAAGAATATCCAATAATAATAAAAAATAATAATAATAATTAAGCTGATAATAATCAACTGATGTTCAACTGACATGCAATAAATACTGCCGTATTCCACAGCAACACTTCAAATCGCAGTATTAATGTGATTAACAACTATTCAACAACTCACCACGTTGTTTAATGCAGTTTGCTTGAGTATTTTGCAAAATGATAACATATCATCATATCATCATAATTCAATTCCACTGTAAGTTAATGAATGACCATGTTGAATTATGGCCCAGCCCTAACTGTAATCGCTAATCAGAAAGTAGGTGATTAGGTTTTATGTTGATGGAAAGCTCAAACAGAGTGCCAAACAGCATGCAATCAGTGTTCACTACACGCTTAATAATGACTGGTGTCAGAGTGAGGGAGAGTAGGGGCTTATTCACTATAGTCCTTAGTCTGGATCAACAGAAGTACATTCCCAGGATTAAGCCTGACATCCGGCTTGTGGCTCGCGGGCTGGATGTCAGGCTTTGCCCTTTACCTTCTGCTCTCTGTGTGTTGCTGTTCTCAAAATCCCTTCGGTATGGAAAACAACAAACTTCGAGCTAGCAAGCTAAATGCTGAAAATGGCAAGTTTTGAAGAAAATTTTGATTCTTTCGGGGAATGATCGTAAAGATTTACAAACAACGCACACACGACGATACACTAGTAAGAGCAAATTAAGTTTAACCATGTATCAGCTAATTTAAATAGCTCACGTTACCGTATTGTGTCAACAGTTAACTTCATTTAATAGTGTATGTGGCGTTTTCTTTTGCGGAGTGCAAATGTTCCGCCAAAACAAGTTCCTTCCTGAGACTATTTAGCAGAGCCACCGTAGCTGCGTCCGGAGCTTAGTGCCATTCAAGACGACTGTGATTTGTTTAAAGAAATGCAAACAACCCGGAGCTTTTTCTTCTATACGAATGTATGTGGTCAGACCTTACTCCACAGCGCTGTGGAGATAGGTCTGGCAATGCAAGGCTATATAGTCCTTGAAAGTAGCTATAAAATGTGGCCGTTTAATATACAGAACGTCCGCATCCAACCACGCCACGCACAAAACACCACCATGCCCTGATCATATACCACCCTCATATATTATGTTGCTTTTTGTTTGTTTAACTGGTGGAAATTGCAAAAAGCAATCACTCTACCTCTCTAGCACCAGGTAGTAGTTGCAGCAATAGAAGGAAAAAAAGGAAAAGTAATAGTTATAGAGTCAATATTAGTAATGCTGATAGTAGCAGCAGTAATGGTATAGTAGTAGTAGTAGTAGTAGTAGTAGTAGTAGTAGTAGTAGTAGTAACACCAGTGCTTCCCTTATGTTGATTGGCAAGTGGCGCTTGCGTTGACGCACACACACACACACACACACACACACACACACACACACACACACATCTAAAACACGCGCACCACCTGACTGGGAACGATACAGAGGATTACCAACGGCTGCTGGGGGGGGGCAGATGAACTCACGCTAGTCTCATTACTATAAGTAGGCTACAATGAAACCTTTGTGAGTAAAAAGTCAATACGTATCAATGCACTCACCTGTATAGACCGACATAAACATGTAGAAAGAGATATTTTAATCTGCTCTGTCTGATCAGTCCACTCTCGTCCACCGCGCTGTTTTAGGCAAACACAGCTCTACTCTGCAAATAGCCAATTTGTACCAACAAGCTAAAACAAATAAAGCTGTCGGTTGTAGTCTTAGCTTAGCTTGGCGGGAATCTTATAAACTTAACTGCTGGCTGAGCGAACCGTCCTCTATCCTGGAGCGGTAAATCTATGATGTATTATAAGACCAAAACAGATACATGTGGCTACTTAATATGCACGTGAATGATGCGATCGTTAACTTCGCGTTCTTCATTCTTGATGATGATGCTGGTTGTATTATTTTGCAACAGCATCATTTCATTGGGGGGGTTGACATACCTGCCCCCACAGCTAAAAAAAATCCTAGGGGAAACACTGAACACTAACAGTAGTTACAGTGGTACCAATGTTACAATAAATGTTCCAGTTGTCCATCAACATGTGCTTTAAATATAGAAGATTCATTTCTGTCTACTTATGAAAAAGCTTCACCATGTACAACATCTCTTAAGAATCTACACTAGTTACACCTAATGGTAGTTCTCATTTCTGAAACATAAAGAACAAGTATGCCGACACTTTGGAAATTGTCTCTCTCTCGCTCTCTCTCCATCATGCTAAAGCTGTCTGAGAGCTGTGAAATACTACAGAAAGGTGACACACTGTGCTGCACTGGCCTTAATGCAGCTCTAGCAGCAGTGTTGGAAAGCTGGGAAAGTATCTCCATGCATGCTTTACGTTTGGCTCTGTTGCAGTTGGTGTTATCGGACAAAAGGGTGCGGAGACAGCTGTCACTGAACGAGAGAACAGCACACTTCCCATCATGCTTCATCTACCTCTTCTAGCTGATCACAAGGCATTTGTGAATTGTAGGTACTGTGTTGGAAAGTGGGCTTGTCAACTTTCAAATGTCAAATAATCCTCGCGGATCATGATGGAGATTAGAAGAATCTCACACAGTCACACAGGGAAACACGTGCACACAGATGAACACAGGGTGATAAAACACAAAGGCCTAGACTGAAAGAGAAGCAGACATACTGTAAGCAAGATAATAAGGGTAGAATTGTGTACTCTGGCCTTTTTGTGTGTGTCTGTGAGTGCGTGCATGACTTTGGCAGCCTTACAGACATCTGCTGTGAAGGTCAAGTTTCAGTCTGTATGGAACCAATCAATGGATCCAGCAGTAAAACACCCCTCCCTGCCTTCATGTGCTTCACTAGGACACACAATCACACCGTCGCACAAGTACAGAAATCAAGCGTTCACAAAACCAAGAATGATTCATTCAAATTTGATTTAATGTTGTATTGGACCCCAGGAAGCCTAGCTGGTCGTCTTGGCCTCAGCTAATGGGCATCCTTATAATAAATACAAATACAAATTATGCACACATTCACTCCTGGCCCAAAAACACACACACACACACACACACACACACACACACACACACACACACACACACACTTTTACACAACAATTGCCTCTCAAACCGACACATTTGCTGGCAAATCCCATCACAGAGCCAGTGAACGTGCACACTCATAATAAATATATGCATGTACACTTGGAAGCAGCCAGGCAACCTGAACACACACTGGCCGACACATGTGTGGAGAAGGAACCTTGCCCTAGATTCTCAAGGAACAATCTTGTGTTACATCTCTGGTGTCGCTGGCATTTGTCAAGGCTGCACAAAAGTCCCACAGGCCGGCATGTGCAGCACTGCAGAGACAACGTATCACACTCAGGTGGACTGCATACACACGCCTATTTGGTGACCTTTGTGCTGAATGCTTCTGTATTTCCCCAATTTAGTAGCTAAGGGGTTTTGTAAAGCCATATTTATACTGCATTTTCAGAATTGCCTAATTGTATTACTTATTATATCAGACAATATATTAAGGTCTCAACCTTATCAGCCATTTGCTTTGTAAATCTAGGAGATGCATATATAGTTGGAAAGGGTTTCTCTGCATATATAAATCACCTCGGAATTTTTATTTTTTTATTTTAGACTGTTTTGACAAAACGCTTTAAAATATAATGTAGCCTAACTAGGGATGTTAATAATTAACCAGTCAACCGTTAACCGACAATAATAATTTGGACCCATTAACCCTCGGGGGCCTAAGCCATTTTTTCCAATCTTTGGGTTGCCTGGTTTCCTTGTGTAATAATGTTTGAATAACCTTAACCCTGTGAAGCACAATCAAGTTAGACATCATTTGTTTTCAGGACAACCTGGGCTATCAGGGTATGTATGTGACAGGAATGTCCCATGAAGTATAAATTGTTATATGACTATAAAGGCAAGAGAAAAAACTGAGTGGAAATTGAATCTCACAGAAATGTTTGTAATCACACAGAGACCAAAAATGAACACTGTATATTTTTGGCTTTTGAACACTGTTCTCCCATATCTTGGCAATCAGGGGAAACAAAATGAAACACTATTACTAACACAAAAAAAAAACTATTTCATTTCTATCCCAGAAAAGTCCATACGCTTTTATCCAAAACATGTGCCATCTCCAAAACACCTCCTACAATGCTATCCAGATGCGCAAATAAGAATCTACGCATTCTTTTTTAGTTATATTATTATTTCAGCTTGTTTATTCCACTAACACCAGTAACACAGTCAGGAACGTGGCAGCATCTTCAACATTGCGGATGCCGGCTGCCATAAAACACCAAAGAAGAAAAAGATAGTCAAGATGGCAGGGGCTATAACTAAATGTAGACCTTTTCATACTAAAAAATGAATAAATGACAGTTCCGTTGTGGATTTATTGTTCTGGAATCATTGTGCAAAGCTTCTGAAAAGACATTGCTGTTCAAAGTTTCTAGAAGGTCTACTGTCCTCTTTAGAAAGGCCCAGGAGTTAGCTTTCATGCCAGACTATCAGAACGACGCTAGCTTGAAGTGATGCGGAGATATCGAACATAACATAACTTTATTTATGGATTCATCATTATGGATTTCTTGTACAAAGACAATGTAGTTTAAGGCTGGACTAAAATGGATGTGGTGGAGTCATGCGCTCAGTGGACAGCAGCGGTCTTGTGTCAGTCATGCAGATACAAAAGCTTCCAGGACAGTGGCTATATGTGTTCACGACAATGCACGCAACATCGTGGCTGCGCGACTGGTACAAGTCTGCAGCTGTCTGCAGACGTGGAATGCAGAAAGTATGTCCAAACCTCCAGGATGGGTGAACTGGGACTCAGTTACCTGCTTGATGGTAACTGAGTTACCTGCTTGACGGTTAATGATCGGTTAACAGGGGTTATTATTGTTAAGGGGTAAAAAAAAAAATCTAAATTAGTATCCTTAAGCCTAGTCTTGCATTGCCAGACCTTCCTCCACAGCGCTGCGAAGGAGGGCCTGGCTAGTCCATACAGCATTCCGGGATGGGAATAAAACGTGCTCTGGTTTATTGGCATTTCTTGAAACCAATCACAACCGTCATGGGCGGGGCTAAGCGCCTGACAGAGCCACGGTGCCGCTGCAAAGTAGCCTCGGGAAGGAACTTGTTTTGGTGAAAAATGTGTACTTTCAAAAGTTGCTTTAGTTGTGCAACAGAAAATTCAGATTGGACAGACAACAGAAAACTCAGATTGGACAGATAGTCTAGCTAGCTGTCTGGATTTACCCTGCAGAGATCTGAGGAGCAGTTAACCAGAGTCCTCACAAATCCACCAGAGTTTAAAATTCCAACACAAAGAAAGTGGAAGGTGACGGACATCCGGCCGAAAAGAGGGACATCCGGCAGAATTTCCGGCGGCACCGGAGCAATCCTGGAAGTGGAACATCGTGGATATAGACTACCCTAAGCCTAACAAAAGAGAAGAGTAAAATTCGGAGAGAAGACATTGTTCACGTAGTGCAGCTTTTCAGAGGCAACTGTGCAGTAGGAGAAGCTGTAACGACGTACTGCTATAATGTCAACAGAAACTTTGGACTTCACACACCACTACATCCACTATTCTCCACAGGACATACACACAAATGCACAAACATACAGATAGCAAATATACACATCACATTTCAGAGTGCATTGTGGTCTTTTCACTAGTTCTAAGTTCATACGACAGCATTTACATATGAGGCATGTCATTCTTAAAAAAAGCTGTTTGGACAAAATTCATTCAAAATGGTTTCGGGTCAAATTGAATACAGTGTACATGGACCGCATTGGTACTAGGGGCATTGAAATTAATCACTGCATCGATGCGGACGTGGACGATTCTGCATCGATGCAGTGACAGACAATAATTGATTACTGCCTACTGATGTTACTTGTTGATTTTCCACTCACTGCTTTTTTTGTTTCTGTTGTCTGCTGTGTTCAGACTCTGCTACATTCAGGAAGTATCTTTTTTAAGAGCAGACTCAATAAAAAAAATTTAAATTGTTGATGAAAACAATGTGTAGCAATATATAATGATATTGAGGAGGTGACGCATTGTGATGCATCAGGATATCCAATCGATTCAAATTGTTGAACATCGTAATCAAATTGAATCGTGAGACCAGTGAAGATTCGCACCCCTAATTGGGGGCCTGTCTTTTACATTTTAAAATGTATGCTAAATGACATGCTGAGCTCAGGTTACACTTAAGACATTTCAGTTACAAAGTAACACTGAAATTCAACAACCAACTGGATTCCTAGAGTAGGATCTGAAAAGAAAGCCTGTTTATAGTGGATAGGTTGAGTAGTAAGGTACAGTTAACTCTCTGGCTGTAGGGTGTTGGGACTATCCCTCCTTATATATTAATGACAGCTCTGGCTTCATTAGGCTTCATTAAGGCTTAAAATGAAGAAATGAAGCGCAGGCCAAGCCTTAACTGCCTTTAACTGTTTAAGAGGCCATCCACACAGAGACGCGTTTTGATGCAAACGCACATTTTTTGCATCGTTTGGGCCGATCGTCCACACGAATCCTGTAAACGCACTGCCTGTAAACGCACTTTTTTGAAACCTGGTCCCAGGGTGAATAAAAAAAAACGGCTCACGTTTGGCTTCGTATGGACGACAAAACCGCATACGTGCGTATCGATGATGTCATCGCCACACCCCTCGACCTGCTGCCTTCAACCCCGCTAGTACTAAAGTAGCTGACCGCTCTAGCAGGGACGTAATGTTAGCCGTTTATGAAGTGGAAGTAGACAACTTATCAACTAGCTAGCTAATCTGTCTGTTTATCAACTCCTTGAACGGATTATAGTAACTTTTAGCACGGCTTATTGTAGAAAGGCTACTGCAAGAAAAACGTGTAGCTAGATTATCAAAAAGACATTAGATCATTGATGTTTGTTTGACTGCCGATGTTAGCTAGCAGAGCTAACGTTAGCTCTGCTAGCTAGCTAGCACGCTGCAATCATGTCCAATAGCAGACAGAATTGCAAAATAAAAAGCAATCCAACAGCACATTATACAATGTAAACAAAGACACGTTTTCTAGCGGTGGCCTTTATATAACGAGCAGTGGTGAAAGTTATTAAAGTCTAGTCCATGGACGTATTAAGAGAACTACAGTAGTAGTCATGTTATGAACAGAAGTGGAAGTGACTGAAGACTGCTCTTCTCCGTTTTTGGTTAATTTCTGTAGCAATAACAGCGCTGGAATATGGCCTGGAATATGAAGTGGCGTGTTGTCATTTACAAATGGATTCGTTTGGACGCAACTTTTCTTGAAACAAATCCAGGGAAGACGGGATGCGTTTGCATCACAATGTCTCTGTGTGGACATGGCCTAAATAGAGATTAATCTGAAATCACAGCACTTGAACTGAGCCACCACAATGCTTCTCTGTCAATTCACAAGCCTCATGACACAGCAGGACTACATAAAGGTGTGTGTGAGTATGTGTGACTGTTCCGAACTCAGAGTCACTCCCAACACACTTTTGTTTCAAGGTGTGTCATGCTGGAACTTTGTTCCGGTCTCTTTTATTTTCTCTGTCTCTTTCTAACACAAGAAGAGACCAACCAGTGAATGAGTGCATGTGTGTGCACAGACATTTGCAGTCCACGTGTGGCTTTTATTTTCTGAGAAATAGAAGAGGGAACAGTGGAGAGCTGAGGAGAGGCACTTTGCTGTCGGACTGACAGGAAGGTGAGGTGACGGCTGAGGAGGATGGCTGAAGCCAGGCTTTCTGTTCTGCGTGGCCTGCAGAACAGAAAGCCTGCTTGTCTGACAAGCTGCATAGCTTTGTGGATGCTGACTGACTGCTCAAAGATGATACATGTGACAACAGCAATATTAATTCTATACCATCACCTGGGGCTAATAGAGCCATTACGCA
Organism: Gymnocephalus cernua; assembly: GCA_023631565.1. NCBI lineage: Eukaryota > Metazoa > Chordata > Actinopteri > Perciformes > Percidae > Gymnocephalus > Gymnocephalus cernua. The sequence goes on along the minus strand of CM042443.1, from coordinate 29,601,145 downwards.
CTTGACAACAAAAGCCATTTTTTGTTATTGGAACAACTTTTAAGGAACTAGCCTAACTAACTGAGGTTCCTTCAGCCCATTGTTATTTGTGTTTCCACCTCGGTCTAAACACTGATGTTTAGGCAAACAGACAGGCAGACGGGACAAAGGCTGCTGGTGGCAACAGGAGTGAACTGCCGGTTTCACAGAAACAACCAGAAAATAATGTTTTATTTCTCTTACTCACAGCACCGCCATGCTTTCTATCTCTCTCCCTTCTCTCGCCTGAGATTGCAACATCTCGTAAATCGATATGACAGTACTTCCTTGTTTCACAAATGAAGCGTAGGCGAGTTGAAGCAGCTGCGCTGTGTGTGTTTGGCCAATCAGCGACGGTCATCCATGCAAAATCGCAATATTACAAATCGCTGGTGACAGGAAGGAATGACGACTGCGACATTGACTACGTTTACAGGTGCACAAGTATCCTGGTCTTAATTTGTATCCCGTTTTTAATCATATTTGGGATATGGCGTTTACATGGAACATGAAAAACCCATTCATATTGCTGTATAAATAAATATAAAAATAAAATTTCTCACCATTTCAGCCACTAAATTCTGTAGAATGTTGATAAGGTGTTTACATGGTGCTGTAGCCTGGTTTCTATCTCAAAACCGGGATATGGTCCAATCAATGTTTCTGAAAACAGAAGCACGATCATAACCAGGATACTAGTGTGCTCGGTGTATTAACAGTTTAGAGGAATAATACCTATTATCAATTAATAGAGTAGTCAATCTACATAAAATTAATCTGCAACAATTTTGATAAATGAATAATCATTAAAGGTCCAATATGTAATATATGTACTGTAATAAATCCAAAAATGACACCAATGCCTCATCAGATATTAAGGAAACATGTTAGGCTGAAATACTATCTTTTCTGACAACAATGCTAAAGTCAGTATTTTTTCTTTTTGAAATTTACGATCCGTAACGGAATTTATGTTTATGTTTTGGTCTGTGTGTTGTTGGACAGCCAGGCCGGTTGCCAGATATACCTGTAAACATGTAAACCAGCGCGCTACAGCTGTAACGTTAGTACAGCCATGAAAGCAGCAAACGAACGAACGGGATCAACGGAGATAGATTATACCCGACATTAAAAAACAGCATGTTTCTAACAGTTGCTTGACCAGAGACGTAACAAACCCCGGGTTAATATTGGAGATGTATTTGAAAGATGGAGACAGCTTACAGCCCAAAAGGTTGGCTAATTTCCTCCTGAACGGGTAAGCATTAGCTTCAGGCTAATTTATCACAGCTACTAGGGACGAGCATTTTATGTCATTTCAACATTTGTGTAGTCACACTGAATTATATAGCTAGAAACACGAGTTGGTTACTTGCAAAAACAACTGAGACTCAGCCAGTAACTGGTCCTGGCTAACGCCACCATGCTAACACTGCTATCTAGCTAACGTTACTGGAGCCGTAGCTGGCCACGGCTGTTTACAACGCCGAAGCCCACCGTAGGTGAGTTATTTTAAGCCAAGAGGGGGGCTGTAAATCCAGAAGAGAGGACCGTGAGTTTGCAGTGTGTTTAGCGATCGTTGCCGTACTTCTAAGACAATAAAGTGTGTATTTCAGTCGGGTGGAAAAGGACGACAAGGTAGTGTTATTTTTAGCGGTTCCTATCGTAATTCTAAGCCGAGGAAGTGTGTCTGTCTGGCGTGTGGAGAGGACGGTGAGGTTGTGGGGTTTTTGGTGGTTCCTACTGTAATTCTAAGACGAAAAAGTGTGTCAGTTGGGTACAGAGCTCCGCGTCAGCACGGGCTTCTATGACAATAGAGCGAGTATCTAACTAGGGCTGAAATGATTCATCGAGTTACTCGAATAACTCGATTACAAAAATTCCTCGTTAAATTCCTATGACGTGCACTATACGCGCAGGGTTCTGACTGTTCCACACGGACCGTTGTTCAGGAAGCACACCACTAGCGCGTGATACATTTTGAATTTAGTTGGCGCGATGGCGGAGAGTAAAGATGTCCAGAAACGGCAGAGAATGTCTAAAGTTTGGGATCATTACATACTAAAAAAGGAAGAGAACAAGGTGCAACATTAAGTAGACCTGGCATACCACAGCAGTACGACCTCAATGATTCACCATCTGAACCGAAAACATCCACTCCATGCCGTTTCACCAAGGTAACGTAGCCTAAGCAGCCGCTGATTTTAGTCGCATACTGTATTTGTAGCGATGTCGTGATGCGGTTTGACTAGATATGATGTTTAGCTTTCATGTTTTTAAGTAGTAAACTTATTCACGTTCAACTGCAAGAGAGTATAGCCTAAAAAAAGAACCCCTTCACACACACACACACACACACACGCATGCACCCTCGTCTCTTTCACTCTTCCTCACGCACGGCACGTGTGCACACACAAACACACACACACACACACACAGGTTGCTAGGTTACCATAGAAAATAGGCTCACCCCGGAAATTATATATTATTTGTTAGTAGCCTAATGGTAAATGCTGCAGGTGTAGAAATCTACATAAAACAGATATTTACTTTGATGTCAGGGCTAGATTACAGCATGAAACTTAATTAAATGAAATTGCCAAATGTTGGAGTTGGAATAAATACCTCTGTTCTTTTGAGACATAAAAGCCAAATGCTTGATCATTTTACAGCCACATCATTTTCGTTATGCATTATTTGTTTTGGGTGTTTAAAAACGCAAAAAAATGTGTATCCGATTAATCGATTAATCGATCGATAAAGTGCTAGATTAATCGACTACAAAAAGAATCGATAGCTGCCGCCCTATATCTAACGTTAGCTACTCCGCTGTGCTGTGAATGTCTGCCTATGTGAGACAAGCATCTAGTAACATTGTTGTGGATGCTGCGCGGACTCAGCCTGGCAACCTCCGTGAACTTCGAGTCTGGGGAGAAGGGGGCGGGGGAGACGACTCTCCAGTATTTTGAATTTGAACTGCAGTAACTATTTTAAACACTAGCTGTCAGTATTACATATTGGACCTTTAAAGTTGTGCATTATGGCAAGCTTCTTAGCTGTAGTACACTGCTGCTTTTCTATGTTCAAATCAAAGTTGTTTGAATATTTAATTGAATTAATTAAATATCTAATTGAATTAATTGAATATCTTTGGGTTTTGGGCTATTGGTTGGACAAGATGGGTCAATTGAAGACTGAAATGTTTTAAGTTAAAATTATCTATGAATCTAAATAAACAATCATGAATGAAAATACTAGACAAAAAGAAAGACAGGCACAGAGAGGGTGCTGACAATGAGAGGATGAGTTCTTTGCGAGGGAATCTTTCCTCTCTCAGGTAACAAGAGTTAACTTGTTTAATTGCAGTTTGAATTCCAGCTGAGACACGTCAAATACCAAGTCTACTCACACCACTGTTGAAGCAGTATACAGTGCAGTATTCAGCAGCCCAAGCACTGTGTAGGTACTGCAGCCTTTCTCAATATTTTGTTGTTGTTTTTTTTGAAGATTTTATTTGCCATTTTAGGCCTTTATCCAATAGGACAGCTTAAACATGAAAGGAGAGAGAGAGAGGAAATGACCCGGGGGCCGCTGCGGTTCTTGTTGTGATATTAGGCAATATCTAGGTTATTTTGTAAGGTCAAATATTTCAGAATCTTAGAAGATAAAAATGAATAACATGAATCAATTTTTTCAACACCCCTAAAAATTATGTAGGATTTCCATTAAAAGGTCATAAGGTATCCTGTCAATAAGGGTGGGAAATTAGCACGCGCCACCAGCCTGGCTGGTGACTTTGCCTTGTATACCAGCCACAGTGGCGGGTGGATTATAAAACATATTTTTATGTGTTACTACTTAAAACGAACACACCATTCCTGCCCAAACACCGGAGGGAGAAACCGCTAATTGCTGGCTGAATAAACCATCCTCTCCGCTGGAGCGGTAAATCTATGGATGTATTATAAGACAAATACATGCATGAGGCTACTTAATATGCACGTGAATGATGCAATATTATTTTATTCTTGATGATGATGCTGGTTGTATTATTTTGAAAACAGCATTGTTTCATTGCAAATGAGGCATACAAAACGAATGCGTGGCCTGCTTATCAGTCCATTCATCATTAAAGCTGGGCTTTTCCTCATCAACTTTTAGCTTCAGCCTCTTTGACAGTGACATTTTTACCTGACAACAGCATTTTCCACCAATCAGGACGCTGCATACTACAACCATGTTTCCATAATCACAGACATTAACCATTGCTCCTCGGTGACCTGCCTTCTAGCCTGAGATCATTTTCTAGTTAAAGAGCCAGTTATCATTATGGAGTTTCCATGTTTTTTTAGGAGTTTGCGCACATGTATTAACATGTAAAGAAATATAGCATTACTTCAGCTAGAAAGTGAAAATATCGAACAAGAATAGGCTATTAGGTATAAATACATTTTATTTTATTTAATTGGAAGTCCGGCCCCCAGAGTGTCTGCTTAGAAAAATTCTGGCCCTTGGAAAAATGTAGTTGATGACCCCTGGTCTACAGGAACGGGACTCGTGCTGCGTTCAGGGCATCCTCGTAAACTGCTGCTTCAAAGATAATCATACAAGATAGTCAGTGCAGAACTTTGGTTCAACCAATATTCTGTTCATGTTATGTTACGATCACAATATGACCAAACTGACCAAAACACCATTTTACCATGGTCTCGTAGGCTTTTTTTTCACATCACTTTTTATTTGCCTATATTAATAAAATATGTATTAATTAGTGCTGTCAAACGATTAAAATATTTAATCGCGATTAATCGCATTAATGTCATAGTTAACTCGCGATTAATCGCATTAATGTCATAGTTAACTCGCGATTAATCGCAATTAATCGCACATTTTTATCTATTCTAAATGTCCCTTGATTTCTTTTTGTCCCATTATATTTTCTCATTTTAATGCTCTTATCAACATGGAAAAGTGGATCAGCTGAAAACATTGGCATATATGTAGTGTTCAATTTCACACTAACATTCTCACTTGGAGCTAATAATCTGTCACATAATGTAACGCTGTTACCTCCATTTTCCATTGCAGATAGTACTGCAGATAGTACTGCCTCATGCCTGAGGCGAGCATGGCTCATTGTCATTGAGACTATGGTTTCCCCCCGACTCATTTCCTGGTTGTCCTTCTCCATAAACAACGTAAAATCAAGGAGAGGTTTAACTTTTCCTGCTCCAGGTTTCCCACCGTGGTCAGAAAGAACAGGGGAGACACTTTGTTTCTCTCTCTGACTGTAGAGTCGCTACTCGCTCGCTCCGAAGCTAATCGCCGTCACGAGCCTACAAGCTATGCGGCTCGCAAGCCCAAACCGTCCGCGGCTTGTGTCTGTTTTGTTTCCGGTCTGCGACCCGCCCTTCAATCACTACTATTGGCCAGGCGTCCAAGGTAACGTAACCCCATTTGTTCAGGTCCTATCCCTTGACCAATCCACTATCCTAACCACTCAAGGTGAAATGCCTAATCCCAACCAATCGAGCTGCTTCGTAGGGCGGGACATGGCGTGACCATAGACAGTTAAAGAAATGGACTAACAGATCCAACAGATCCCGTTGCTCTCTCTATGCGTTAATCGCGCGTTAAAAAAATTGTCGGCGTTAAAATGGGTTTGCGTTAACGCAGTTAATAGTGCGTTAAACTGACAGCCCTAGTATTAATAATAAAAAAATAATGCATTGAAGCAATTCAAAATATTCTAGTGCACTCTCTTTTATAAATTTGAATTCCGGAAAAAGTGGCTGGTAAAAAATATAAGTGGCTGGTAAAATTGGGCATCAAAAAGTTAATTTCCCACCCTGCGGTCAATACAATCACAAAATACAGCATGTTTTTATTTCATTTCTACTTCATCCGGGCATAGCATTACTCACAAGCTGCATATGAAGGCTATGCAATTCAATCCACTGGTTCATTAGCAGTTTATGTTGTCACAGTTTAAGCTAGGTTGTAGGACTAAACTAGAGTTCCAATATTTCAAGAGTAACAGTATATAATCATACAATCATCATCATATCATCATCATCATCATACATACTGTTCTGCATTATTGTAGATGATTTGGGGTATGTATTTACTGTGCTTTTAAACCTGCATTAGCAATAAACATTTGAAATATTATATAATAATATACATAGCAACATTGTCTCTGGTATATAGTGATGACTGTAAAGTTACTGATTTAAGTGTAACTTTGCCTTGGCCAAGTTATTTGATTTCTTTGCATTACTTTGACAGGGTGAAGTTGAGTCAGAAAACCCACAGAAACCAATTTTGCCATAATTTCACTGGTCTGCCATATAAAGTGCTATTACACTCTTTATGTGAGTATTTCATTCTAAACCATATGACAGCATTCTATTTCACTGTATAGCCTACATCCGCATTCTATTCCACTCTATATGACAACATTCTATTCCACTCTATATGACAGCGTTCTATTCCACTCTATATCACAGCATTCTATTCCACTCTATATGACAGCGATCTATTCCACTCTATATGACAGCATTCTAATCCACTCTATATGACAGTTTTCTATTCCACTCTATATCACAGCATTCTATTCCACTATATATGAAAGTGTTCTATTCCACTCTATATCACAGCATTCAATTATACTCTATATGACACCGATCTATTCCACTCTATATGACAACGATCTATTCCACTCTATATGACAGCATTCTAATCCACTCTATATGACAGTGTTCTATTCCACTCTACGTATATGACAGTGTTCTATAGCACTCTATATGACAGCATTCTATTCCACTCTATATGACAGCATTCTATTCCACTCTATATGACAGCATTCCATTCCACTCTATATAACACTGATCTATTCCACTCTATATGACTGCATTCGAATCCACTCTACGTACGACAGCGTTCAATTCCACTCTATATAACAGCATTCTATTCCACTCTATATGACAGCGTTCTATTCCACTCTATATAACAGCATTCTATTCCACTCTATATGACAGCGATCTATTCCACTATATATGACAGCATTCTAATCCACTCTATATGACAGTTTTCTATTCCACTCTATATCACAGCATTCTATTCCACTCTATATGAAAGTGTTCTATTCCACTCTATATCACAGCATTCAATTCCACTCTATATGACAGCATTCTAATCCACTCTATATGACAGTGTTCTATTCCACTCTACGTATATGACAGTGTTCTATAACACTCTATATGACAGCATTCTATTCCACTCTATATGACAGCATTCCATTCCACTCTATATAACAGTGATCTATTCCACTCTATATGACTGCATTCTAATCCACTCTACGTACGACAGCGTTCAATTCCACTCTATATGACAGCGTTCTATTCCACTCTATATAACAGCATTCTATTCCACTCTATATGACAGCGTTCTATTCCACTCTATATAACAGCATTCTATTCCACTATATATGACAGCATTCTAATCCACTCTATATAACAGCATTCTACTCCACGCATTATATTTTTCATTATATTTCACTCTGTGATGTCATTTTATTTTGCTCTATTTGACAATATTCTATTACACTCCATAAGACAGCATTCTATTCCACACTATACGACTGTATTCTATGACAATATTCTACTCTACAGTATCTGTTTGGTAGTCAAGACAGTAAATGCTGTGTAGTCACTGATCACAGAAGTAATCATATTTATATATTACACGTTTCAACACCGTCTGTACTCAATTTTATACCATGTGTAAGGTAGTCCAGTTGAACTAGCTCTAAATAAATTCAGATATCAGATAAATCGTATGCCTTTAGTATGTTTATTCTGTCTGGGGTTCCTTTCTTTCCTCTGGCTCTGTGCTGATGTATTGTGCTGTAATCCAGGGCTGAAGGAGTTAAGTTCTGTGCAGTGGGTGAACTCAAAGGAACTGGCGTTCACGTGGCTAAGCCACTGTTGCTATGGGAGAGAGGCCAGACAGAGGAGAAAAAAAAAACTCTCACTCCGTCTCTCTCACATTCCCATTTTCTCTCTCTCTCTCTCTCTCTCTCTCTCTCTCTCTCTCTCGTTTTCTCTCTCTGCCAAATAGCCTGGCTGGCTGGAAAACCAAACGACTAATGAGAGTACACAGCTCTCTGTCTCCTTCTCTCTCCTTCTCTTCATTTTTCAAATAACATTCACTCTTTTACTTCAGCCCTCTAAAACATTTCTCCCTCCTTCCCTTCATCTGCCCAACTCTCTCTCACTCTGTTTCTCTACAGCCGTCTCTCTCTCTCTGTGCAATATCAGAAAGCAAGCCAGTGAGTCATACACCAACAGCACAATGCCAGGCTGAATATTCCAGTGTGTGTTTCAGTCCTTTTGAATCCTACCAGGAATTAAAGTCAATTCAGAGACCAATTCAAAAAACAAATGAAAGAGAAAAAGCTGAGAAAATAAGCATACATATGACCGAATATAGCTACTAAAAGCAGTATAAATATAGTATATTTATATGAGATAAGAAAAATAAAACCAGGACACTCATTGTTAAAGGACATGAAGCTCTGTTCAGTAAAGCAGATATGATGCAGAGTGTACAGCTATCTCTCCTCTGAATTCCTCTAATAGGTTCGGAACTGCATAAAATAAAACCATCAAAGCGTTATGAAGAAACAAGCAATAGTGCAATAGCTTCTAGGACTGGTACCAACAGATATTTGCGTTATCACTTAAACTCCAAAATGTCTTTAATCAATCAATTATTTGTAATATTGGTAATACACATTATCCAGTTAGTCCAATGAATGTGAAAGCACATCCTGGGGCAGGACATTGGAGATCAGGAGCAGACAGGAAATGAGAGAACAGGTCAGAGTGGACTGAAAAAGGACAGGGAGAACAGGACAATAGAGAATACAACCAGACAGGACAGCCGAGAGCAAAACAACAGAAAAGGACAGGGACTGGGCTAAAGCTATCCGACAATCTAAGGCTTTGTTCAGACTGCCAGCCCAAATGAAAAAGTGTTTTTGCCAAATAAATAAATGAAAAGCATGTTGAAATTGGTAATGCTTACCCCCCCTGTACCAAAAACTTACCGAACTGAACCGAAAACCCCCAAACCGTGTAACGTTACTTGAGCTGCGCTATAACACTTCCAATGGAATCGTTTGGAAAATTTGGTTTCGAATCCAATCTTTTCAGAATTTTACATGCAAAGGTTTTGGTTTCTGTAGCGGCCACCGTACTTCCAGGTGCTTGTTGTGTTGCAGCCATGGAGCACAGTAAGAGGCTTTCTAGTGAGGCATTATTTTACATTTAAACAGCCCAATAAAACTGTAATTCACCACTGAATCAAAATAAAATGTTGCCTTTTATCTGTGAAATAAATATTTTACCCATTTCAACTCCACCCTTCAAAGAACTGGAATCGAAAGATGTAGGAATTGGAATCAAACCGATGCCCAACCCTAACCCCTAGCCTGTAGTCATTCATCCCGTTGTAAGGCAAGGCAAGGCACCTTTATTTGTATAGCACATTTCAGCAACAGGGCAATTCAAAGTGCTTTACATAAAACATTAAAGAGCAGTTAAACATTATTACAAAATTAAAAACAGATAAAATATGAGAAGTTACAGTGCAGTATAAGAAATGAACAATTAAAGAGCAGTTTCAAGAAAGGCAACATCAAAAACAAAGGTCTTACAGTTTCAACAATGCAACTTAATAGAAATGAACAATTATTTAAAGAAAGGCAACATCAAAAAGAAAGGTGTTCAGCATTGATTTAAAAGAACTGAGAGTTGCAGCTGACCTGCAGTTATCTGGAAGTTTGTTCCAGATATGTGGAGCATAAAAACTGAGTGTTGTGTCCCACTGGCACAGAGCAACCATGTTAATGCAATGAATTTGATGATGACAAGATTAAGTGTACTACATTGCAGTGTCAACTGGTGTCAGTGAGGTCTGCAGACAGACACGTCATACAGACAGGTAGGGCAACATTCCATAGGCGCCTGCTTTCTCCAACAAGGTAAGTAACGATTACAGGTTCACCTCAGGGGGCGGAAAGCAAGACACTTGAGTCAGCCTGTGTCCCAAGCCCAGAAAATAATAACAATAATAATAATAATAATAATAATAATAATAAATATATATATATATATATATATATATATATATGTGTGTTCCAAACTGAACAAGCACAACCTCCTCATTACTGGCTACACCAAAATAGCTTCCCTCACATTCTTTGGTAAAACAGTCTCGTTAGAGGGCCAGGACAGTATTCCCTGACAGTAGTGTTCGAAAAATACACAGGACAGCTCTGGGTCCAAGATACGACTTGGACTGACATGATTGTTTCAATGGAGCTTAGCAAAAGGACATTTATAAAAAGTAGGACTTACTGGTAGTAGTTATAAGTGTCCAATGGTGGTTTTAACCCCATACTAGAGGCTGTCCATCCCAACAAGAGTACAAATTTGGAAGAAATACCAAATATCTGTAAATGTTAGACAGAAAGTGCCAGTTTCAGTCTAAATATCTCAATAGTGGGCTTCAAAATCATACCATATTTCATCAGCTCCTCAAACCACCAGCTATCTCAAATCAGTGAAGGACGCATTGGTGTGATGGAGAACCAGGTGCAGTCAGACAAGCTGAGGTTTTTTCATTCCATATTCAGGACACAGACACGGTTAGTCTGGGCTGTTTTCTCGCTGAATGTTTTACTACAAAGACCATCTTTTTACTGTTGAGGATAACCGACATACAGTTCAGCATAGTTAGCACTTGTAATGCCTCTCTTTTATCAGTGATGATTATCACATATCAGTGGTCAATCTGGCAAAGCCATCCAACAGTTTCTGTTTTGCTCAGTGTGCACTGACATCATTTCAGGCTGTAAAAGATAACTTACTGTAATCTCCTTATCTTCTCAGACATCAGCATTTACCCTTGCTACACCTGAGTGAAAGGACCACTTGTATCCAGCATTAAAGTGCTGGTCTTACAATTTTTAAGGGAAAAAACATGGTGACTGAAACAACTGTCAGATTTCACCTAAATTCTAAACACATATCATCTAAACATTTGCTGACTGGTCACTATGTATCTGACTGGACTGAAATCCATTCTTAAGTGCTTGCTTTCTCAAACTTAAAATTCTTGTTGCAAAGGGAAAACTGAGGTCATGAGATGAGGTCAGTTTATGTGAGGCCAGTTTAATACCGTTTTGTGTTCAGAATTGTCATAAATTAAGGTATTGTGTATTGATTTAAACATTTCCGCTATAAAGTATATGGAAAATAAGCTGTAGAATGTAAGACCAACAAAGACCACAATCTTTCTATAACTGAGATCCAGTAGGTGGTCTGTGTGAAACGTTTTACAATCCTCTGGTGCTTGGCGGTTAGTTATCTTGGTTCTGATCAAGTTCCATGGGTGTTCTTTTGTCAGTTTTCTAAATAGATATAGTGTATTTTTAGCATTATATGCCAATACTAATTCCATCGGAGCCTTGCGATGAGAATATAAGTGGTGTTGCACAGTACACCATTCAGGTCTGCCATGGTCCTGCAGGAAACCACAGCAGCTGTCGAGTAGTAGAGCCTAATGTATTCCCAGGGTTATCTGGGAAGCCTGCAAGCCTATAGGAGACTTTATGGCAGCCGTATGTAGCAGTGTGTGTGTGTGTGTGTGTGTGTGTGTGTGTGTGTGTGTGTGTGTGTGTGTGTGTGTGTGTGTGTGTGTGTGTGTGTGTGTGTGTGTGTGTGTGTGTGTGTGTGTGTGTGTGTGTGTGTTTTTTTTAAAGAGATGGGGGAGGGGTACAGCCAGCAATCCAGCCAGCCCGTCCTGGCTTCAGATTACATTTAGTTTCCTTAGGCACCAGAAAACAAACCACTAACACTCTGAGTATCCAGTTACTGCGCTGCCCAAACACCGCATAACCTGGACGTCACATAGCAGTACTACAGCTTACTGTGCAAATATCAGCTTGATAAATAAAGACGCATCATGACACCATAGACTGCTTTTATTTGCCTTCCCTGACACTTCTGTAATGAGCAAGCAACTGAGCATGTGACGAGTGTCTGTAGTTGTCAGCACAAAGGCATTGTGCACTGTGAACCATTAGATACATAAACATTAAAACATACCTGAAGGTTACTCAGTGAAAATAAACCTCCCTGTAAATGCATTTGGTCGATGCATTATGTATCTAGACCTGTTGATATGTCTATAACCCCTTTAACCAAGCCTGTTCAAGGCGGGAATGTTGTGCCGTTATTCTGCCTCACCGTTCTGTATGAAAGGTATGGACACTAAACTCACATACTAGGGCAACATTATGCTGGCGTTGTTTGGTTCACTGTAAAAAAAGCAAAGTCTGCTTAATGGCAGATCTTCTTTACAGCAGTATTGTGGAATCTGTGTAAAAGAGGCTTATGTTAAGGCTGACTGTACAAGATAAATAAACCAGTATATTCTCATATACTTAATGCAGTACAATGTCAATCATTATTGTTCTTCGCATCTCTAGGTATATAATAGGAGTGCCTCCACACACTATTGTGAACACCAGGGATGTTAATGATTAACCCGTTCATCCGTTAACTGACATCAAGAATTTTGACCGATTAATACTGTCAGTTAAAACAATATTATTAAAACCAAAATAAAAAAGGTTTTTTTGTATTGTAAAAGAAAATTTGCCTATACAATCTATTTCTTAATTGCTAGTCATCTTGCTAATATTACCTTTGCACTAGCAAGTTGCGTTTTAAGTTCCTGCTAAGCTCCTGACTCTCTGAAGGACGGTGCTCACAGCGGAGAGCTACGTGACACATAAAACTATATCGATGAGGACCGGCGGGTTGAATCGTCCGTCCCACACACACAGAGTATGCCATGGAAGACAAACAGCTGAGAACCTCGCAGGTGGATGTGGTGGAGACGGGCTCTGACATATGCTCCACGGACAGCTGCGGAATTGTGTTGGTCACACGGATGTGCAAGCGGTTTCAGGAAAGGGGCTGCATATGCCCACGACAATGCAAGCGAAATCGTGGCGGCGTGACCGGTACTGTACAAGTCCGCAGCCGTCCACAGTAACCGACCCAAGCCCGACGGGCCGGGCCGGGCCGGGTTCGGACAGATATTTAGAAATTATGGTTGGGTTCGGGCCGGGCTCGGTCACATCAGCGTGATAAGACATTTGTTGTAAAACGGTGCTGCGGCTCCTTTAAGAGAGCTCATGTGTCTGTGTGTGTGTGTGTCTATGTGGAAGCTGATCAGAAGAGAGATAGAGAAAGAGGAACCAGGCGTGTTGATGCGACCGGAGCAGAGTTATTCATGTTATAACGTCGGCCCTGGAGGTAATGAGTTTCCCCTAGTTTTCTGATCACGGTCGGAAACGAAGCAAGCAGGAAAGGTTTAACACATTGTACATTTAACAGCTTATTAACGTGCGCTTGTTTCCCCGTGTGCGCTGATGCCCCATCTGTTGACATTTCCGAATGCTTTCCTACAGTCGCTTAATAAAAGCGGGCTTTCCACACAAACAAATGTATGCCTACATGTGTCATTAGTATGAGAAAAAAATGTGATTTTAACTGTGCCGGGCTCAGGTCAGGCTCAGACATAAATCTTGTGATGCCTGTCGAGCTCGGGCCGGGTTCGGTCACAGTTCTGCCAGGCTCGGACAGAAAAATTCGGCCCGATCTGGACTCTAGTCCACAGATGCAGGGCAGAGAATGTATGCAGAGCGTCCTAGACGGCTGAACTGGGACTCTGTTGCCTGTTTGTGGGTTTATGATTGATTGATGAGGGTCGAATATCAGTCATATCAGTGAACACTAATATCACAATATCACAATTTGACCTGCCACACTAATAAAGGAGTGCATGCTGTATATTATAGTAGTATACTTTTAGTCAATCTTTTAATATTTTGGAATAGGGCTGGGAAATATAGAAGAAATCCTTATCATGATACTGATAAGGACATGTTCCATATCAAAATATGGCAAATGTATGCAAAATCACACAAAACATTGTCAAACTGGCTTTCAAATCAATGTGTGTTTGTGTTGTTTGACTGTTACATGAGACCAAACACCTCATGTGTGTAAAACAAAAATGTATTAGGTAACTTTGTTACTACGGCTTGCTGAGAAAAATGAAGACATCAGGTCATCACTTTACACAGACATTTGATAAACAATAATTATGAACCACCATCCAGGCATATTTTGGAGGTTAATAATACTAACCAACCATCAACTAACCAACTATTAGTTACCCAGTGGGTTCCTACAAAGAGTGGTGGCCTGATACTTTAGAGAACAGAGGAAACTGAAATATACACCATGCACTGAACAGCATTCAAAATAGTTACAAGGTAATGTCCATTCTCTATTGGAACGAATGGTTACATATCTGTAACGGCCCTTCTGAAGCATCTACTTTAGAAGGTAAAAGCCTCTCTCCTGCCATGTTAACTCTCTGCATCTCTGGTTTGTGTTTGTACTCTAAACAATGCTGCTATTCACGACCCAAAACACACTCACACACAGCTTAATAAAGTTCCTAAGCTGGCTGAACTGCAGCACTGCAACAACTACTGTATGTATGGATTCTGTATGTGGAAGGTTCTTCCCCAGTCACAGCCTGTCATTTTCTGCTGATTAGTCACACAGAGATGAACCTCAGGGCACAACCCTAAAAACAAACTAGCAGCACCGCTACTGTACATGCACATGCGCGCGCGCACACACACACACACACACACACACACACACGACTGTAATGGAAAACAAAGGCTCCTATAGGCAATGACCAGGCTGCCCTGCTCTTTCCATTCATTGTGAATCCAGATGAGTGTGGCAGTTTTATGCCAGGGTTCTGCTGCGGAGCTGTTTTTCAGCTTGAGTCCCTCAAGTCCCACCAAAAACCAAGTGTCTGTGAGGGGATTACAATGCTGTTCAGATGCTCTGTGTTTCCCTCTGTGGGTCACTGCTGCACAGATTCTCCGCTCTCTTGTCTATCAGTCTCTGTTGTTGCCATTTGAACTCTGTCATGCAGTTTTCTGTTTTCAGTTTGAGACTGTCCCTGCAGTGCCAATACTGGGCCACTGTATAGGAATTTGCAATGCCATTAATGGAGTACTATATTTTAATATTTGGGGGCTTATTCTGAACTTTTTCTAATGCCAGGACCCAAAAGAGAAATGTATTGTTCTTCGTTAAGAGCTGAGCTAATTGAATGCATTGTCATGTTTATCAGGTAAAGAGCACTCAAACAATGAGAAACCAAATGTATGAGCAAACAACTGAATGACTTTCTAAATAAACTAATAGATATTAGCGATAACATTTAACTCAAATATACAGTCAACAAAACTGGTCTCTAAACCTTACATACTATTTGTTCAATATCTTTAATAAGCAGCATGATAATATAAAATCAAAAAAACAGAACTGAGCCTCAACCCACAGTGGCATTATATCAGATACATTATATCATATTTACTAATTGGTTATGAGCTCATTGTGTAATGTGAACTAAGTGTTAGCCTATAAGGCATTTATGACTTGCTACTAAGCACATAGAATATCGCAAAATAATAAATGGTTGATTTGTATAAACAATTAAGCAGCCCGCAGTTCACCACAGCAAGTACTGCCATTATATATCCTATACACAGAATTGTCTCTAAAGATATTAAGCAAACTGCATCAGTAATACCAACATTATTTTCATTGTTTCGCCCACATCGGCTCTAAGCCAGTCAAACTGGTTCAATCTACTGCTTCCCTAACCGCAAATACATCATTTAATAGATGTGAAATTATCTGACATGACAATAATAATAATAATAATAATAATAATAACAACAACTATAGCCTACCATGTACAGCTATCATTGCTGTGCTTAAAAAGTTGTAAAGAAATGTCAAATTATATTAGACTCGGGCTGCAACTAGGCTAAAAACTGTTTTCATTATCGATAAAGCTGACGATTATTTTCTCAATGAATTCATTCATTATTTGGTTCATAAAACGTCCAAAAATAGTGAAATTATTTCACAGAGCCCAAAGTGCCGAGCTAATTAAACATATTGTCAGGTTTACCAGGTGGAGAGTACTCAGCAAACAAGACCTGAAATGGTTTGTGAGCTAATAACTGCATGACATCTTCAAACTGTTTGTATGGACCAACGGTCTGAAGTGATAGACCGACTTCATCGGCCGGCCGATATATCGGGCCAATATTTTTTTACGTGTATCGGCATCGGCCGATACGCGGCTGCTGCGTTCGGCGATAGTTTTTTCCCAGCATTTTTTCCAGGCAGGCGTCCACAGGCAGCTCTGTGTTGCTGGAGACGCTGCAGTTCATGTGCAGACCATGCACTGCCCCTCCACCACTAGCACCATGGCAGTCTTAAATTACAAATCAAGCACTTTATTTCAATGGCTACTTTTCAGGTTTATTGTTTTCTTAAATTATTTAAATGTGTTGACAAAGGACATTTTGAGATGACCTTATTATATCTCTTATAATATGTCAGCAAGCAATGCATCATCAAGGCTGTGTTGTAGATGTTGACCCTTGCACAGTTAACCATATGCAGTGCACCCATCCATATGATGCACATTGCACACATAATTTGGGTGATATGAATGTAAGATGATTGCAGAAGTGACACTGATCTGTGTTTTAGTTTATTATTTTTAAAGAAATAGCAGAGCAGATTCCGAAAACAAATCCAGTGTGGCAGGGTTTACATTTTTATGATGTAAATTGAGGGAGCAAAAACAGTATCAGCTCCAAATATTGGCTCAAGAAAATCGGCAGTCCATCTCGGTCAACGGCTAAGGCTGATGAAAAAAAAATGTCTGAACCTCTGAAACAATCAGTTCACTATCATTTCAAACAAGAAAGAGCATATACTTCTTACGTTTCTTTTAATCCAGGGTAGTAAAAGACTTAGGTGCACTTATTTTGCAAGGGGGGGTTTAGGGGTACAAAACAATAATTAAAGTGACCATATTGATAAATAATGACAGAAAGAATAGTACTAAACTATGCATAAGAAAAAATTAAATAATAAAATAATTTGAAAATGGGGGGGACACAAACGGGATTTTGAATATCCACAGTGGAAATTATGCCTTAGCCTGCCTATCTGACCACGTACACTTGACAAAAGGCCTGACAGCTTGCCTTGACACACTTCTTCTAATCTAATCTCCAATCCTTCTCCACTGTATTCACTCAGCTAGTTAAGCCGCTTGCTAATGAGACTGTGCCCCATTGTGTGGAATTAAACCAGAACACTACTCATGGCCTAAATCACATCACACACAAGGACCAATTCTACAACGGAATCAGGAAACTGGGAGCATGTTTGTTGTGCGTAACAAGTACATGCAATATGCTGCGTAGATGACGGAGCATGCAATTACACATGAGAGAACTGTTTAGCTTTGACACTGTATGGAATGGAGTTATGTCACCTCACTGTTCCTGTCAAAAATAGAAAGACAACTGACATAAACGCATTAGTGAAGTGCAGAATAACCTAGAGCTATGCAGCAGTGAAACCTGGAATGTATCTACATGTCATTAAAAGCACCATGAGTAGTCAATGACATGTGGACCTGTGACATGTATGCTGGCCTAAATGTATTATTTAAAACACCCTACACATATGAACACAAGAACTGAACTACCACCGATGACTCTCAAATTAAATCACAAAAAATAACCCTAAAAGAGACCTATAACCATAATATGATAGCAATTGATATGAGTAATATCTGATGACTTACGGTCTTCACAAAATAGCACATATCTACACACTAAATAATCAAATCAGAACCGTGTTGGGGTTTGGCCAGTAATCTGCAGAGGCAGATAGAAGGATTCTGTGAACAAAAGAAACGGGGAACAGGCACACTGTACAGTGAGGCAGAACTGTGTAGGGCAAATATTTCATTGTTTGCTGGTTTTGGCATGTTTACCCATTATGAAAAGCTTTTTTTAAGGAGGGGGAAATTCAGACCAATATATTGCCCATATTTTTATCAGTCCCTGTCTGCCTACTGGCTGCATTAAGAAAGCAATTATTACACCTCAAAACAGGATATACTACGTCTGCTCCTGAAAAGCTCCACAAGTGACAACATGGAGTTGTCTTAAAATTGTAGACAATAGTTTACATGAATACAAACTGCCTATTGTTCAGCCTGCAGCAAGCCAGTTTTGTGTTTTTACAAGTCCCAGCATTCCTGCCTCTCTGTCCAAGTCGGAGGGGTTGTTGTCCGCCAGAAAAATACGGACAAAAGGGGCTTTATGGTCGTTTATCACGCTCAAATAATGTAGATTGTGACCAATAACCACGAGATTATATGGATTAGCTCAACGTGAAGGCAGTAACGCGGGGTAAATCTAGAAAGCTAACCATACCTCCGTCAGCTGATTTGCAGTATACAGCAGATTATAGCATTTAGCTGCTCGGGACTCAAATTCCTACACATGCTTTTACAAATGTAGCGGCTCTGAGGGGATAAGACGATATCAGTTCAAATTCCAGATGTTGCTTGTTGACAAATGGATTCTTTTGAAATTAACGCTTTACATTATCCCTTATGACTTGAAGGCAGTGTAACGTTACCTGTATGGAGCCCACTATGGTTGAACCATTCTTAGCACTTATAAATATGAAAACAGGGAGGCTTGTCTTAGCCACAGTAGGCTAAATGATTTACAAATGAAAGAACTCTGAAGATTTTTAGGTAAATAAGCAGTTTTTGGACTAGCGCGAGCTGATTGCTTTCCATAACCCCCTACTGGTAGTCTGCCTCCCAAGCTAAGTGGACGAAATAACTAGACAAACTTATACACGCAACAATGATACATATTTTGGCCAAACAATGTTAATACCAGCGGTATACACATTGGTCCAAAGAGCCATAATAACTAGGAGAAAGCCACAACATAATTTTCGCCTGGCAACCTACAACATTGCCTCGTTGGCTAGCCACCAACCACAGAGATTTTCCCATTTGCTTTGCATGTAACAGACCAAAGATGAGGACAAAGTCAGCGTTTCCCTTACCGTCAGGTCGGGATTGTCGCTGTCACGATGGTTAACGGCTCGTATGACCCCGGACCTCCACGGCCACCGACCAAAGTCACCGATTTCAGGCGGCTCGTCCCCGCTGACACAGAGGAACCGCTTCCCGACCAGCTCCGGCCGAGCCTCGACTGCCATGGCCCTATGCTGGTCAAAACCCCCCCTCGAAAAAACTTCCCAACAACGACGCCCTTACAGACCTGTCTTTTACGGCATTAAACCAGTTCTAAAGAATCCAACAATAAAAAGAAAATAAAAAAGGAAAATATATAGCTACTAAACGCTGAAAACCCGACCCGGGGGATTTAAATGTGTAGCAGTCTCCACCCGCTCAAGCGTCAGTCTCTTTTCTCTCAGCATAAAAAACCGTGGAACACTGAACCGCATCACCGCCGCCATCCATACTTGTGTTTCTCCGCTGGATCCCAAGGCATTCACAGACCGCAGCACGGTTGTGTCCCTCCGCTCAATTGAACCCTATCGGTACTATTTTCGCAGAACTACTCCTAGAACTGCTCGTAACCTACTTGTAGATCTGCCACGACTACTGGTAACAGCAAGTGGAGACAACTTCTGCTTCTGTTACGACTGCAGTACCACTACTACTATTGTTCGTTCTAGTGTTACTGCTGGTATTGATATCCCTCTCGATTTCTCGATTTCCCCACGGGGATGAATGAAGTATCTTCTACTTTACTATAATTGGAGAGCGTGTATACCGATCGACTTAAAACTTGCGGGTTTATTGCTGGAGTCCTGTCGTTTCGAATTATTATACTAGGCTTCTACTTCATTTTACTACTAATGTTAAATAAATACTTGTCAGTTTTAAATTTCTCTATTTTGGAATTTTCCACTGTATCACACAAGTCCTTATTTTCTTCTGTTTGACCTTTATTTTAAAATGTACAAATAAACATTAACATATTGCTGATTAACCATCACAAGTGTATACAATACAAACAGGTCAAGTACGCCAGGGGAGATACAAAAAAATAAAACAATAATAAAAAGAAAGAAAACAACTCAATTTACATAAAGCATTTGACAAGTACAAATAGTGTGTGTGTTCTAACAGCCTTCTTATTACTGCAACAGGATATAGTAGAAATATAGTGTTTAATGTGAATGGACAGCATATGAAGTTAGGTGTTTTATTTTGGAATTTGGACTTATGGATGTAAAATTTGGTCAAAATTAAAATCAGGTTGATTAAATAAAATTGAGAGGTGAGATTTGTGTCATAGTTAATAAAACCAAAAAGTACATTTTTCCAGCACAAGGAGAATTCAGGGTAAATAAGATCAGCTACGTATCAAGACAGTTTACTCCAAGGTAATTTAGTATGAGGGCATAACCAAAATAAATGTTCAATAGTTTCTCTTTGATTCCCACAGAATGTACAGTTTGCATTAATGTCTTTTTTGAGTTTCTGTAAATAGTGGTTGGTAGTTACATAAAACCTATGAAGCATTTTAAAAGAAATCTCTTTGACTTCATTAGTCAGAAAAAACTTCTGCGGCAGAAGCCAGACCTTGTCCCAACATATATCTCCAACAAAGCTGGACCAGTGTGATAAAGATGAGGGTGTACTGATGATGTCATGTTGAAAAAGTTGACGAATTATTTTGTTAATATTCTTTCAGTGTGGAGAGAAGCAACTTCTACCAGCATCAGTAACAAGAATAGTACTAAACTTGATAAGACATGTGATTAACCGTCTTTATGAGACAGTTGAGGCAGCGAATGACACAGACTAGGTCATTGGAGCTGAGGTTACAGGTAAAATGATGTGTGCTTTTCTATTAAACCTCCATGTAGCCTGCAATGACAAATAATTAATAATTATATATTATTAATTATATAATAATATACAAAATATACCATATTATTACAGCTTCTACACCAGAGCCATTACTGAACTCCACAAAACACTACCCCCTTACCACCACCCTGAGCATCATTACAACACTCCACACCACAGGACTAAAATTCAATTTCAGTTCAATTCAATTTTATTTATAGTATCAAATCATAGCAGGAGTTAACTCAAGACACTTTACAGATAGAGTAGGTCTAGACCACACTCTATAATTTAAAAAAAACCCAACGGATCCCCCAAGAGCAAGCATTCAGTGCAACAGTGGCGAGGAAAAACTCCCTTTTAGGAAGAAACCTCGGCAGACCCAGGCTCTTGGTAGGTGGTGTCTGACGGAGCCGGTTGGGGGTGTGATGAATAGTGGCAATAACAATCACAGTATAGATAATGAAACAGTGACTAGAAAAACTGGATTCATGTTTCCCATACTGTAAATTGGATATGTGCAATAACTCTTTATAGTGTGCAATAACATATTTCTTATGTGTAAATAGCATTTGGCACAATGTACAAAATGCAGCTTATTTTTATTTTTATTTTATTATTATTATTTTATCTTTCTTTTTTAATAATTATTAGGTTTTCTGCATGACAGGGGGCTTATGTGTGTATACGCGGTGTGTAAGTGTGTGGGCATCTGTGTAATGAACGTGTAACCTTCTCAGGACATGCACAGCAAATTTACTTGTATAATGTGCAATGACAATAAAGGCATTATATTATTAGTGCACTACAATGTGAGAGTTATGTGTGCTTTTTCTGATATGTGTCATGCACATATCGGGGGGGGGGGGAGGAGGGGGGGGGGGGGGGATGGAGATGGCTGGGATACAGGAGCAAAAGTCTCAGGAGTCAGGTGAGGGTGACAGCCATGTAGGCTATAATCATAAGCTAGGAAGAAATTTAAGTCATGCTGATAATTGCGGCCGTTGTAAGTTACAGTTCCGCAACAGAACTATGGCAGCATGGTTTTACTTGTGAGTTCAACTATATATATATATATATATATATATATATATATATATATATATATATATATATTTATTTATTTATTTATTTATTGATTATTTTTTGGGCTTTTCCGCTTTTATTTGATAACACAGCTAGGTGAGAAAGGGGAGAGAGAGGGGAAGACATGCAGGAAATCGTCACAGGTCGAAATCGAACCCTGGACCTCTGCGTCGAGGCATAAACCTCTCAGTATATGTGCGCCTGCTCTACCCACTGAGCCAACCGGCCACATAATTTACACGTTAGTTTAACAGAAGGGGGAATGTATAAGGCATGTGGTATATTTTACTTATAATTGCAACATGTGACACAGTATCTCTGCATTTGTGTTCTGTGTACACAGGGCACCTATGCAAAAGAGAGTTAACAATCCTCATTGGACCACCTTGTGCAAATAACAGTTGCATGAATGAAATGAATGAATAACTTACAAGTAAGGAAGTGTGGGAGTGGATATAGCAAAAAGAATTTTTTTTTTTAAACATAGTGTAAATAGTGGAAACGGACCATGCAAGCATGTCCTATTTACTATAAATCACATATGCAATATACATATACAATACCCCAGCCCCCCACTGAGACAAATACTCTCACATACTATATATCCCGAACTTTTGCACATCCCTCAACATTTTTGCTAGCCTGGGAAAACCCTGACGAACTTCCGGCAAATTTGAGATTTGCTCTGCAAGTCTGTCTGGCCAAGAGCCCATTCAAGCCCATTTCTAATTTCTCCAAATCGAGGCACCAATCACAATCGCTGAGGCGGGCTTTACACGATGACGATAGCGCAGCGACGGCAAGCAGCTTTTTGTTTACATTCAACATGGTTCGTTGGTCTGATTGGTTGAAAGATTATCCAATTGCGCCCAGAGGCATTTGAGCGGCGTCCGTTGGTGACGCCACTTTGGAAATGGGCTGTGAATGAACCTTCCCCAGACTCACTCTCAGTTACACCAGAGAAGGGTCTGGTGTCAACCAGACTACAATTTTGCACATCCCGCACTAAACCTTACTTGCCGTACCATTCCTCAAGGGTCCATTCTTGGCCCACTGTTGTTTTCAATATAAATGCTATTCCTCTCAGCCAGATGATTTAGAACCATGGTGTCTCCCACCATTGTTATAACACAGTTATATGTCCCTCAGTAATCCAGTAACTTCATAATCTATTTGTGTCTATCTATTAGTAATATTAAATGTTGGATGTTTCTAAAATGTAATGATGAGAAATCTGATAGTCTTTGTCCCCCCCCCCCCCCCCGGACTACTGTAATGCACTTTATGTTGGTGTCAGTTACAGCTGCCCTCACTAACTCTAACTGGTGCAGAACGCTGCTGCCCAAATATTATCAGGTGCCAAGAAAATCGCATGACTCCTGCGCTAGCCAACTTACACTGGCTACCCGTTCCATATTGATTTTAAAATTATACTGATCACTTTTGAAGCATTAAATGGCCTTGCTCCAAATTATATCAAGGATTTATTGACCTGGGCATTTCCTTAGATCAGTGGATGTGGCTCTGCTGGTTATAATATTATGGTTTTATTGGTTATAAAGTGACCAGGTCTTTGCTGTTAGAGCCCCTAGACTGTGGAACTCTTTGTTCATTTAAATCAGACAGGCTATGTTATTAGCACCTTTTAAATCCTTCTTATCATCCCACTCCTGCCATTTTGCATTCTTTATTTTATCCCCTTGTTTTATGGTCCCTGTGTTGTTGTTTTTATTTTTCTTTGTTTTATCTGCTTTTTTTAAAGCACAAGAAACGTGCTATATAAAGTTGTATTTATTATTGTCCATCATTCCATGTATTATGATCTGCTGCTTATTTGTATTTTACACCTCTTTAATCTTGCTCTTTTGTATGTGAACATTTCATTCAGAATTTTAAATGGAACTGATATGATTGGTCTCTTTCTTTCAGTGTAATTTACCAGTTTACTAGTTTCCATTGTCATGCTCCTTTACAGCATCAGACAGAGAGAGAGAATTAGTGAAGAAGAGAATAAGGCAGAGGAACAGAGGGGACAAAAGAGAGGGAAGGTTTGTGTGTGTTCTGTGTGCATGTGGCTCTATGGAGGATTGCACGCTTGTGTGCCTCTGCTTGTGTGTGCGTGTGTGTGTGTGGTGTGTGTGTGTGTGTGTGTGTGTGTGCAGAGTGTAGGGATCTTAAGGACAGTATAGAGGTTTGTGTGTGTAGAAAGCAAACAGCCTGGAGCAACCTCCAGGGTGGGTTGCAAGAGGGAATGAGAAAGAAAGAGAGAGGGAATGATTGAGGAAGAAAAGCAGGGGAAGATGAGTAGAGAAACAGTAAAAGGGGAAAAATGCTGAAGAAAAACAGTCACCCTAAATGCACATGACAAAAGAAGCAATACAAAGAAGAAAAAGAAAAGGGTAGACAGTTGTGGGTCATAGTGGTGGAATAAGAAATGTAACAATTGAAAGGAGAAACAAAATAACTGTGAAGAAGTGAGTTAACATATTTTTGTTTGATTAACATATTGTGTCATGTTAATTGAACAGGTGTAAAGTTATTTCTAGACTAGTCTCACATTGCCAGACTATCTTCACAGTGCTGTAGTATGGTCTGGCTACACTGCTTATCTATTCTGGGATAGGGGGAAACACTCTGGCTTGTTTGTACTTCTTCAAACCAATCACAACCATCCTGGGTGGCGCTTAGCCCTGGATGCAGCAATGGTGCCCTTGCAAAGTGGATAGTGGAGATAGTGGAAAGGGAGGGCCATCCAGCAAGTGAGTCAGGCTTTAGGGAGTGTTTATTTGGAAGGGGAAGAACTTGCTCTCAGCCCATAGTCATAGATGAGGGAATGCTTGTGTTGTTTAAAGCCCCAGTGTGTAACATTTGTAGTTGTTCATTATCAAAATATGTACTGCCCTTCACAAACTTCCTGTCCTTTTTTTATGAATATTGACCACCACCATCAATTCCAAGTATTCCTATTGGCTTCAAATTTTACATTTGCACTTGTACGAACTGGGGTAGATGCATTAACATAGAAGAAGTGGACCAACAGATCCCGTTGTCTATTAGAAGCACTTTTCCGGTGATAGCGTTACTGCGCAGCTACAAACTGAGCTTGATGACGTAGATGTGACGTGACCAACGTGTCTGAACGTTGTAAGTCTTCTGGTAGCTGTGCCAAGAGAAATCTCAATCATTCCCAATCTTGCAGAGACGGAGAGGCGGGAGAGCGTAGGTATATGTAAGGAGATAACATAGGCACAGGCTAATTATTGCTAACTAAAATGCTAGTTATTAGTAATTAAACTAAACAGCTAATGTAAGTCGAAACTGCCTGCGAGCTTCTCCTGTACTGTACGGTAATTCCTCTACTATGCGACAGTAAGTCTCGTGGTTATGACACAATCGTTAGCCTATTTTTATAAAAACGTCTGCTACGGAGCCATAACGTGAGGTACAAGGTAATGGAGCTTTCATACATTGTCGTGTTTCTTTAGAAATAAACAATGGACAAATAAAGTCTTTAAACGCTTCAGATGTAAAGTTATTGGCTGTCAAAGTGACGCCAAAATGAATGCCAGTCAATGGGATGCTAACGGGGGGGTGATAGCTTATTAGCATCAAAATGGCGCCACAGGAGGCTTCACTCTGAGGAGAGAAGCCTGGCCCCTTGGGAAGACGCTCCATATTCACGCGCCCTCTTGAAATACATTAGCCGGTAAGGGACATACAGGACATACTGCTCCACCTTTCACATTTTCACTGTCACATGATAAACTCACAGGTGCTGCTAATATAATGCTGCTATTATAGTGTTGCCAACTTAGTGACTTTGTCGCTAGATTTAGCAACTTTTCAGACCCCCTTAGCGACTTTTTTTCAAAAAAGCGACTAGCGACAAATACATTAACCAGGTATTAACCAGCAAGTGCGAGGTATTTCTCTCCTGTGGCTGCCAAAACAGTCTTCTGTTCAATGACTGAGTGAGGAGCAGAGGAGCAGCCCCTCCCCCCTCTGTGCTCTTGTCTCCCCCTCTGTGCAGCAGCGCTGATCATGCTGTTAGAAGGGGAGGGAGGACAGGGTGCGGGGGGCCGGGCCGGTGTAGGTAGGAGAGACGCAACGGGAGAAAGACGCTGCTGAGCTGGCCTGGCTCTAGGCAGGAGCGGGCAGCGGCGGCTCATGCACGTATTCAAAATCCAAGTTTCAGGAACAGGAGTCCTCTTCTTCGCCCAGAAAAAGAAAAAGGAGATTGAAAAAAGCAAAGGACAGGCTTTTGGAAGCTGTAATACGTCATTTGAAGTGCATGGTTCCAGAGAGGTGATTGCAATATACGATCTCAACGCTAGATGGGGGAATTCCTACACAATATAGCTTTAAAGTTCCCATATTATGAATAAATCTGGGATTTGGGGTGTTATTTTGTGTCTCTGGTGCTTCCACACGCTACAAACTTTGAAAAAAATCTATCCATGCTGTTTTGAGTGAGATACAGTTTCTGAATGTGTCCTGCCTTCAGTCTCCGGGTGAGCTGTTCAACATCTGCACGGCTTTCTACGTCACTAGCCGAAACGAGGGGCTAACCACAACCGTTAGCATGCTAGCGCTAGCGTTAGCATGCTAGCTCGTTCTCAATGGCAAAGCACTGCTACAACACACACAAGTTCACCATAATCTACTAAATAACTACTTCCATGTGCCCCCTCCTTTAGAAGAAGTCTCCCGGCTAATCCTGCCTTGTAACTGGCCAAAGTTGGAGAAACAACCTTTCTTTTACTGTCTATGGAGCTAACTGACATGATCTACCATCTGAGCTACTGAGCATGTGCGAGTGGAATCAAAGATAGTACAGAAGGAAAGATGATTCACTCTGTAGCTAAAACAGAGACCTGAACACAAGGTGAAAAGAGGAGCTGCAGCAATGTGCAGTACAACAAAAATAAGGTGTTTTTTTGAAAATTAAACCATGTAAACCTATTCTGGTACAACCTTAAAATACAATTATGAACCTGAAAATGAGCATAATATGGGATCTTTAAAGGAATTGCATAGGAATTGTACATTTAGACAGCTAGCTAGACTATCTGTCCAATCTGAGTTTTCTGTTGCACAACTAAAACTACTTTTGAATGTACACATGTTCCACCAAAACAAGTTCCTTCCCGAGGCTTTTCTGCCATCTCGGAATGCTGTGTGGACTAGCCAGACCCAGCAGCGCTGTGGAGGAAGGTCTGGCAATGCAACACTAGGCTTAGGGATACTAATTTCGATTTTTTTCCCCTGACCAATAGCAGACCCTTGTTAACTGGTCTGGTCTGGTAATGCGAGACTACAAGGTACCTCATCATAATGTAACAGGACAGTGTGTGTGAGTGCAGGTATGTCATCTGGGTGGGGGACTACTAGAAGGGAAATACTAAACCAAAAACTGTAGCACGCTCTGAGAGGCATAAAAACAAGGCATACAATTAACAACTGGAATAAGATGTAAGAAAGCAGATGTGCTGTTCTGTATATCTCTTGACAGAGTGATGAATATAATATTTTTGAAACGGTTATTAATGTCACAGAATATTGATGAACTGCATGATTGAATGCCCTTAAACAGCAACAATGACATACCTCATAAGACTTTGCTTTTATCAATGGTTGATATTCAGTTATGTCTCTGCTCAGTTTGATTTATTTGCAAATATGTATGTTTCTGACTGGATTTTGCACAGTATTGTAAGGTTAGCAGTGGAACAGCTGAATGCTCAGTGTGGGGGTGTTTTCTGTTCAGCTGTGATCCTGATGCTGACCCAGACAGGCAGTGTGACCATAGAGGCTCCACTGGGAATCTCCCTCACACTGCTGCACACTGCAGCAGCCGCCTTCATGAATAACAAGTAGCTTTGAATGCAACCCCCCCCCCCCCCCCCTCTCCCATACACACACATACTCGCATCATATGTACACAAAACACGCACATATCTGCATGTGGTCACAAACATGCACATCTGCAAATATATAAAGGCACAAGCTCATAGCTGCACACATACAAGCTCACACACACACACACATGTTTATGTGCTCAGATATCACTATCTACACACACAGATAGACATCCACACACAAAGAGACAGGCATGCTGGAGCTCACAGATGGGGATTGTGTCTGCCAAGTGCTGTGGACGGAAAACCGTAATGAATATGATCATGACCTAAAGACTGGTGTGGTTTACGTAATGAGCAAGAGAAGGGCAGTCCTCTGCATTTGCATTTCAGGTATCCAGTCGGTTGTCTTTTCCAATGAGAATAAATAAAATAATGTCTTTCTCAACCATCTTCTCTTGTAGTATTTTGCTGTTGCTTCAGTAAAGTTCCCCTAATGTAAAAAATCTTAAAATATTACACATTTTGTCCTTTGAATCGTGGATTGCATGTTGCTGGGGTGGCTGTGGCTTGTAGGTCACCCCTCAACCACAAGATCAGCGGTTCAATCCCAGGTTCCCAGATGCTGTATGTATAACTGTCCACTGCTCCTAATACTTAGGATGCAGTAATTGAATTTTACTACATTGTACTCAGGACTTTAAATTGACACCCGCCAACCTGCCAAAAATTATCTTTGGCAGGTAACATTAAAGTTACTAACCAATTTGACCGGGGATGAATGAAGCAAAGTGTCTGTTTAAATCGTCCGGCTGCAGAATCGATGCGACAAGTCAGTGTTTCCAGATTGGTCTGTTTTCCGCCAAGAAAGTTGGGAAGTTTTGTGTGTCTTTGGCTTGAAAATGTAATATTTATCTGGCAACACTGCTTGTGGTACTAATCCTACATTTCCCATGAACACTATGTCGTGATGTGTCAGACAACCTTTAGCTACGTAGCTAGTGAAAACGAGCTACGCTGAAACAGAGAAGCCAAATAAACCAGAGGAGCAGAAATTAAAGTTAGGAAAAAAACAAATGTGGCTAGTGGAAAATCTGATTGGCTGGTAACTTTAAAAATCTACTAGCCATGTTGGCTGGTAATCAAAAAAGTTCATATAAAGCCCTTGTTGCCCATTGTTCAGTTGTTTTTTTTAATAGAGCAATCTATACAATAACCGTGAGTTTAGAAAATAAATATGGATGTCAAATCTAGTACGTATGTCTGTGTTAAAATATGCATCATAAATAGTTATAGGTTAATATGCTTTAATATGTCATTCATGCACAATGCATATGGAAACACTTTTAGGATTTTGGTTATGGGCTGAGAACATTCATGAACCTGTGTTTTTATTCTTGAAGAACCTTGCTCTTCAAAATTCAAATAAGAGACTCACTTGTGTGCACATTTTACATCTATGATATCTTGTTCCTCATGGTTCTCAAAGGATTACATAACAGAATTGAATTAAAATTAGAAAGTGTTTTTCTGCATAGCAAAAACATTGACTCTTTTTTGGGGTCCATTATATAGGTCTATTTTTGTACACAGACTCATGGATCATTATGACTTACCCTAGTACAGACTGGTATTACCTGACACGATATATGTTTCCGTCGTTGAAGGGCGCGCTTGTTTTAGTTCACATTTTATATAATCTACAGACGGTTGCACTTCCAAAATGTTCCTTATGTAATGTGCAATAAAATAACGTTACATATACATTTTTAATAATGTGCAGAGCTTTTATTAAGACTGAATATACTGAGTGCTGCATTGGAACATAACACAAAGTCACCGTCCAATTCCGTGCAAGGAAAATGCGTCCCTGGATGTATAATAAGAACGGTCCCGACAACAACGCATGGAAAACCCACCAAACCACTTCATTGCTTGTCTCACCCGTTGGTTAAAATTCGCCACGATTAATAAACCCACCAATCAGAGCATAGTTCGCTGAGTTTGAAATTCCACCGCTTCTGTCAAACACTCAAGTCACATGTGCAATTGTAGGCAACCAATGGTAGTTTGTGGTTATTGTAAACAGACTGAACTGGCCAATAGTAGGTTCGGGAGGTTGTTCTTTTCCTGGTGACGTCAGTGGCTATCTGAGCACAGTTGTGTTGCCAGGAACTGGGGAGTAAAGAAGGAAACCTGAGGGATGAGAGATTGCCACAAAACAACAGGAATCATATTGGATAGATATTCCATCGCTTAGCTATGGCTACAAAAACAGAACAGTGAGATCGGACGTTTGTTTTTTCTGACATGTTGGTTGACGGATGTACAGCGAGATAGCTATCTGGTCCTGAATTCGCTCATCGAAGTTTTGGCTGAAGAAGTTTAACGTTACAGCGGTACGGCTAGCCATTAACGTTATCACCTGGCTGTCTTCTACCACTTGACACAGCCCTAAACAACAAAGGCAGAAAACATGGTGTCCTGGATGATTTCGAGAAGCGTTGTGTAAGTACCAAGACAATTGAGAGTGCTGAAAGTGAAATAAAATTGTCCTTTTAGCTCATGGAGAAAAAATAGGGGGCAGCTGATGGGATTGAACTTGTTAGCTAGCTAGCTAGCTAGCTAGCTAGCTCGGCTAACTTATTAACGTTACCGTCCTTGGGCTAAGTTATGACCTTAGTCTTTCAGTGCATAAACTTTATCAACAAGACACGAATCGTTTGGGTTAGCAAACAGTTGCCAGACGCCACTAACACACAACATTTATTTATTTTGTCAAATAAATAGTTGTACTAACGTTAGCTAGCCTAGTGCTATTGAGACAATAAAGCTAACGTTAATGCTACCATCTTGTTTATGAATCATGACCATGCACACTGCTGTTGAGTCAGCCGTAACAATATGTACCTTTCTTTTGTATCGGTGAGGTGGAACATGTCAAGTTAATCTGTGAAGGAGTGTCAGGTACAGCTGTCATCTTAAAGATATTATTAGCCGGCCCTTCCCAATTTGACATGGCAACCATAACATAGTTGGCACACAGGAAGAAAGGCGAATTTAACCCCATTATACGGATTAGTTGGCTTTGCATGAATTTGTTTGGTTACTGGAATTATTAATTTTCACATCACTGGAATCCCTTGTGAATGAAGCAGAAGGCAGAGCTTGATATAAAGAGATTCATATAACACTGGAGATGTGTTTAATTAAAAATGCCACTTTTTAAGTTTTGACCCAACAGCATGGGAAAAGAAACAGCCCAAAAGCCTCTCCTTCTTTCTCTATGCAACTTTCAAACTTAAATAAATGAGCATGTTAGCCTTTCATGCCTGTGGGCCCTTCTTGTCATAACCTGTCCACAACTTTGTCTACTGTCCTACCTTGAAATGCTGCATTTTGCACAATTGAACGACAGAATGTACCACAGTCCATTAACGATGGATTCAACCCATTGCTGGTTTCCAATGTACAGTTCAGTATTTGACTAGTGACATATTTGTATTAGTGGGCCTTTTTGCTTAGAACATTATGTATGTAGAGTAACAGTGACAATAAGTTTCAAGAGCTAACATTCAGCTTTAATTTGAGGGCATTCAATTGTTATCCTCTCTACATTTATTAGGGCCAAAATTAAAATGATTTGGTGTCAAATCGTTTGCCATAAATGACTAGCTGATGTTACAACCCACAGATATCAGCAAAGCAAATTTGGTTACATACTGATTATGACATAATTATGTGGTTGTGTTAAATTTGACCCCTAACTGAACTTTGAAATCTGAAGCTCGGTAACGGTATGCAGTGCTGAGTCTGCTATGATTTTATCTAGACAGGCTAAAAGTTATCTGGAAGTATACTCGCCTAGATTCTGTTCTCTGGATCTTGGGTTTTGTATCTCTGGTGGGTGCCTGTTGCCCATGTCAGGAGTGTTCATACATTTTCATTACAGTGGCTTGCTACTGCTACAGTGTAGCTGCCAACTCGCACATAATGTTGAAATTATGTGATGGCAATTTTTGTTGAATTAGTCATTTAATGATTTATTGTTTCTGTTAACTTCGTTAACACTTTTGCGTAACTGACTAAAAAACCTTTAGTGAAGGTGGAACTGGAACTCACTCTGTTAATGTGTTCACTGTAAAAAGAAAACCAGAACAACCAGAAAAGCAGAAAACACGCTCAGCAAACCCTCGCAACATTCTAAACCAGCTTCTTTCTTTTGTAGTGTTTCTGTCACACTTGCTACCTCTACACATCTATCCAACAACCATTTAAATTGCCTAGTCATGCAACAGTTTGTGACGGGGCGCATGGCTGCCGTCACGGTAGCGAGGCGCTACCTATTTCGTATCTCAAAGACTGAGTCACAGTGTATCACAGTCACAATGTTGCCTGTGTATGTTTGTTTAGCGTGTCTATATGTTCTGTTAATTGTCACACTGTTTTCAAACCATCTGTTAGCCTAGCCATTCATCAAATTCCCCACAGTAATCCCGTAGCTTTCTTGTGCACACATTTAATATCTAATACTGCAGTGATTTATATGCTACAGTTACATCCATCAGTACATCATTCTCTATTGTTTAAAACCATCCCATTTATTTCACAATCGTGACCAGTTATAATAATCATGCAACACTTATGTCTTTGTTAACTATGTTTATGCTTTGTGGCTTACCAGCATGTATGTGCTCTCTTTGTTATAAAGGAAAGTTTGCCGCGATGCACAGGTTTAAATGACTCTATGACTTCTGGGGTAACAGGAAGTGATATGAATTTTAGGTAATACATTTATTAGCCATCAAGATGTCTTGTGGCTTTATCTGTGAATGTGAATCACATACATTATATTTTGTAAATGTCTAGCTTCATAGATACATTAATTTTGGCTGTATGGAGCCTTTACTGTCAATTCCCCTGAGCCACCCCTGCATTGTATTATTGTGTTGGTATGTTCCAATTTGAGGGGCAGGCTTCAGGCTATATAGAGTAGCAGTTGTATTTGCTCAGGGGAGAGCTTGAGGAAAACCTGAGGGAGGAGGATGTAAGTCTGTTGGATGCCCTCAGTGTAGTGACTTGATTTTAAGGTCAATTAGGAAACAGTTGTATGTTTGTATGATGTAATTGTTTTGACTCTCAAGTCAATTTATTTTATTTTCTTGAAAGTATTTTTCTGCTTTCCTTAATTTTTATTAATTTTTATATCACAAATTATGCCTCATTGGCTTTAATTGAGGTTAACAATAAAAATCCCATCTGGTCAACTTCATCTCCGACTCATCCTGAGTGTTTACACCTGTTCACAACTACTCTTCGACATCTACCCTTAACACAGTTAAAACACTTTTTCAACTGCTGATTTTTAACCCAGCACTCCATGACCAACTATTTTTAGGCGGCAAGCCTGCATGGAATGGTTCTGGGATATTTGTGTGTATCTCTCCTAGTCCACCTCTTTCTGTTTGTTACAGCCTCCTTTTTTTAGTGTTGACAAAACACTTGAGTTATCTGCCCAGGGGGCTATTTCACAAAACCAAGATAAGGGATTAAGCCGGGATTTCCCAGTTATCCTGGCTCAATTTAGCCTTGACTCGGTTTCACAAAAGCAGAGGCACCTAAGTTACCATGGAGATTCATTCTGTACAGCTAGCCTGCTCCTGACCAGGCTAACAGCCAGGATTTATTAATCCTGAAGCCTTTACTGTTCACTCAGCAGTGGTTTTACCTTACTGTTATCAGCCTGCATTAAAGTACAACAGGTGCATATTGCTGTTCATTTAAGTACTGTTATTATTAGGGGTCCAAGCCCGAGGCTGCGAGAATCGGCGGTAGCGAAGCTACGCCGTTCGCACAGCAGGGCTGTGGAACCCTATTGGAATTGTAAGGTTTCTTATTATTCTTCTTCCGCCTCTAAAACTGATACTGCAGCCTAAACCGTAAATGGTGGGAGGTTGCCGTTTTCAGGTCTGGTCCAAAACCCTGCAGGGACCTCGGACGAAAAAATTCAGCCACTTTCACCACTAGGTGGCGCTATAGCAGAAAAAACGCGTTTGGCCTTATAACTCCCAAACCGTACATCGCACATTAAAAATACACATATCCACGCGTTCCTTGGATCCAGCTGAATCTCGTGGTATAGGCCACGCCCATTTCCGCCACGACTTTTATGCGTGAAAAATCGCGATTTATCGTAAACCTGCTTTTTCGTACTCCTCCTAGACCGTGCAACGGATCTGCATGAAACTTGGTCTGTAGCATCAGTAGACCGACCTGACAAAAAGTTATCAAAAGATTTTTTTTCGGATGAAAAGTGCGTAAACTACGCACAAACAAATTTGTGTAGCTAGCTACGAAGACACAAACGTTGCCATATCTCGGCCAAAATAAATGATATCATCACAAATCTTTATATTCTTGTTTCACATGAGCCTGTTAGTGTAGGCAACTAATTTTACAAAATTTGGTCAATAGGGGGCGCCAAAAGTACCAAAAGTTAATATCTCATGAACAGCTCATCCGATTTTCACGAAATTTGGTGCGTACCATCTAGGCCCACTCCTGAGGCCAGGCCTACAGTGGCGTACTGATTCGTCAAAGTGGGCGTGGCCTAAGGGACCCATGTTTGGATCTACCACTTACACTAAAGTGAGCAAATTAAAATTTACAGTGTCGATATGCAATGGATCATGGACCTGACCTACCAAATATTACATAAGTGGACCACTAGGTGGCGCTACAATGACGTAAAACGTGTTTTTGCATATAACTCCGAAAGGCTACATCGCAGACCGAATATTTATAGATGCACTTGTTGCTTGTATCGACCTGAATCTGACGATATAGGACAGGTCCATTTATACTAAAAAGTTTTTTCGCAAAATCGTGTAGTGCGAAAAAAAATGTTTTCGTACTCGTCCTAGGCCATACAACCAATGTGCACGAAACTTGGTAGATACCATCTGGGTATGGAGTTGACCAAAAGTTATCAAAGGAATTTCGCTACATTACACCGTTCGCAATTTACAACTAAACTAATTCGTTGTAGCTAGCCACAAAACACGAACTTTGGCATATCTCGGTCAAATTAATAGTTATCACAATGAATCCTGGTGGGCTTCTTCAACATCCCATCCCTAGCCTCCACACCAAATTTGGTCAAAATCGGCCGTTAGGGGGCGCTATAATTAACGTAGAGGCTTTTTCGGCAAATAAGTCAATGCATTTGAATGGGAATACTTTGCAATGTAAATATCTCTGCAGCATTAAATGCTATCATCACAAACCCTGGATGTATTTTGTTTGTCATGCCACTCTGCAGCTTCCCACCAAATTTGGTGAAAATCGGCCGTTAGGGGGCGCTATAATTAACGTAGAGACCTTTTGGCAAATAAGTCAATGCATTTAAATATGTTTTTGCATATAACTCCCACAGTCTGCATTGCAGATGAGAAGTTCTTAGATTTCTTTCTTCATTGAATCCATATGAATCTGATGATACAGGGTAATCCCATTTCTACGAAGAAGTTATTTCGTAAAATCACACAATGCGCAAAACAAAGTTTTCGTACTCGTCCTAGGCAATGCGACCAATGTGCACGAAACTTGGTAGATACCATCTGTTTATGGAGGTGACCAAAAGTTATCAAAGGAATTTTGCTACATTACACCGTTCGCACTTAACAACCAAACTAATTTGTTATAGCTAGCCATAAAACACAAACTTTGGCATATCTCGGCCAAATTAATAGTTATCACAATGAAACCTGGTGGGCTTCTTCAACATCCCATCCCTAGCCTCCACACCAACTGTGGTCAAAATCGGACGTTAGGGGGCGCTATAATTAACGTAGAGACCTTTTGGCAAATAAGTCAATGCATTTAAATATGTTTTTACGTATAGCTCCCACAGTCTGCATTGCAGATGAAAAGTTCTTAGATATCCTTGTTCCTTGAATCCATATGAATCTGATGATACAGGGTAATCCCATTTCCACGAAGAAGTTATTTCGTAAAATCACACAATGCGCAAAACAAAGTTTTCGTACTCGTCCTAGGCCATGCGACCAATGTGCACAAAACCTGGTAGATACCATCTGTTTATGGAGCTGACCAAAATTTATCAAAGGAATTTCGCTACATTATACCGTTCGCACTTTACAACTAAACTAATTTGTTGTAGCTAGCCACAAAACACGAACTTTGGCATATCTCGCCCAAATTAATAGTTATCAGAAAGAATCCAGGTACGCTTCTTCAACATCCCCTTCTGAGCCTCCACACCAAATCTGGTCAAAATCGGCCGTTAGGGGGCACTATAATTAACGTAGAGGCTTTTTCGGCAAATAAGTCAATGCATTTGAATGGGAATACTTTGCAATGTAAATATCTCGGCAGCATTAAATGCTATCATTACAAACCCTGGGAGTATTTTGTTCATCATGGCACTCTGCAGGTTCCCACCAAATTTGGTGAAAATCGGCCGTTAGGTGGCGCTATAATTAACGTAGAGGCCTTTTGGCAAATGAGTCAATGCATTTAAATGGGAGTAAATTGCAATGGATATGTCTCTGCAGCAGTGAATGCTATCATCACAAAACTTGAGATTATTGTTCGCCATGCCACTCTGCAGCTCTTCACCAGATTTGGCGACGATCGCCCTTTAGGGGGCATTACAACCGAAGTAGAAGCGTTTGGGCCTTTTACGCAACGAAGAGGAAATTTCACTACGAACTTTGGAGCTCGCACTCGGTCAAATTTCCCGACTTTTGCCTCGCCGCAGCGGCGCTTCGGGTTGTCCTGTCGCGGGCTCCGTTTTCGCGGGCTCTCGGCGTCGCCGGGGGCGACCCGCGCCGGGGGGGACTGGCACACGAGGCTTGGACCCCGTTCATAACTGCTTGCAGTTCTAGTTTAAAGTTGTGACCATTATTTTTTCCATATAATTGTTCATGTGACAGTCATAGTTACTGTTATATTGCTGTACGAAGACTGCTGTTCATATTATTGTTAGAAGTTTGATGAATATATTACAGCAGTTGTTGAGATAATTAGAAAAGGCTGACAAAGTTGCCAAATGTGATTTAAATGAAGTCAGTTACTAAGGGCAATATATAAAGTGCTGTACATGTGTGTTTCTATAGTGGACCAATGCACCTTCAATTATTTTAGTTGATTCATTTTTTTGTATTCTTTAACAATAAAGGATTCAATAAAATTCTTAGCACACAATTTGTGTTGTCCAGTAAACTGGGACTATAACTTGGGAGAATTGTACAATTATAAAAACCTATCCTGATTGTACAATCCTACTTAATTAGTCTTAGTTCATTGGACCAGTAACTATATATAGTGGTGTAGGCTACTACACATTCATGTAACAACAGGGAGAGGACACCCCAATGGTTTTTGACCTCATATTTTGCTGGGGGGCAATATCTGTTACATTCATGTTTACAGTGTGCATGGAATTTATCACTTCATTATCTTTATAGTTTCTAGATTTTGGAGTCCAGTTTCTTCAGCGTCTTTCTTTTCTATCTCTGTATATACGAGGGAGCAAAGCATATAATATGTAAAGAAGGAAACTCGGCCTCTATAAAAAATAAAAAAGTAAACCTAAAAAATAGCATGTCAGATAATAGCGGACCGATAGTCTAAACATATACATTTACGAACTACTGCTCTTAACCATTCAATGAGTTACTTGTCATTTGCAAAAACGAACTGTTGTACACTTTGCATTAAAAGCAAGCAGTGGAAGTTAATATGACTTATGAAATTTATATTTTAGCCCATGAGAGAGAGGGAGAAACAGAGTGAAAGAGATATTTACGCATCATATTCTAGCGTTGTAGAAAATGGATCTTCATGGTAAATTTCCTGAGTAACATTATCTTCTGCTTACTTTTAAGACAAAGAGTTAATTTGTGCAAAGTATTAGTAGCCTAATCCTTGAATGGTATGATTATGACAGTCTTAACTCAGAGCAGTGGTCATTTAATGAATATATTTAGGCTGCTTATGCATTCAGTCGGTCCGCGATCGTCTGCCAGGCTGTCTCTCGCTGTTTCATTACAGCGGCCGTGTTTCTTTTTTACAAATAATGTGTTTCATGTTATCATACTTCTACAAGAAGCTGCTGCTCACTCTGTATAAAGTATGAACAAAGCATATTCTTCATTGTAGCATCAATAAATCTGTGATCGACCTCGCGGTCTGTTAAGGAAATCCGTGAACGCGCATCTATCCGAATTACTTCAGCCCGGCTCGACCTAGTCGCTCCTCCTCAGCCTGGCTTGGCCTTCGTGAAACGCACCAAGCCAGGCTGCACAGATTAGACTAGGTCAAGTCTCGCTTTATTGGTTATCCTGGATTTATAAATTCTCCTTTTGTGAAACAGCCCCCAGGACTAAC
Organism: Gymnocephalus cernua; assembly: GCA_023631565.1. Taxonomy (NCBI): domain Eukaryota; kingdom Metazoa; phylum Chordata; class Actinopteri; order Perciformes; family Percidae; genus Gymnocephalus; species Gymnocephalus cernua. Next base: position 29,562,806 of record CM042443.1, on the reverse strand, counting down.
AGCCATGCAAAACTGATATTCTTCCCTAAGTTGTGGACCTCTGTGGTGATAATTATCACGTAACACAGCAGTGTTCTCATTTTGAGAAATGTAGCAGCACAATTAAAAAAAGCACAGGAAGCAAACACGATCATGAGCTCCTCTTCAGTGTAGTGCGATTGGATGCAGGATCCCCTGGAGCTCAGAATGATCCACTCTATGGTATTATTGGAAGTGTGTATTTGTTGTCAGGCTATGGTATAAGATTGCACCACATTGCGCAGGTGTTTATGATACTTGAGTAATTGGAAAAGACCTGTGTGCTCATGATATATATATATATATTAGGGATGGGCAAGATTAATCGACGATTGATCATTAAGAATTTCGTCGATCACGTTAATTTGTCATCGATTAAACTAATGCAGGTTGCGTTGTGTAGTGTGATTGCAGCAATGTAATGATTTCCAGTGTGTCAGCAGGAATTAAACATTTTACCACCCGGGGGCGCCATAGGCTGCTCAGTTAGCTGCGAGTTACGTTTTGATTCAAAGTAAACATGAAGAGGTCACGGCGAAGTGTGGCGTGGGTCCATTTTGATTTAAAAAACAACTTAGTTCACTGCAAACACTGCGACGCCGTGTATAAGTACAACACGGCCACGACTCAAATGATGTACCACAAAGTGCATCCGACCCTGGTTAATGTCGGTGCTCTCAGTCTCAACCTAGCATCAACTCGGCGTTAGCACGGAGGAGCTGCGATGCACAACGAGCAGAGGGAAATTACCGGAGGGATCTGCACGTTCATTGAGATGGATATTGGAACCAGCATTTCACATTCCGTCACGACGTACCATCACCAGACTGGTAGAAACTCACTACGAATGGTGGTGATGGTGCAGTGGTTAGAACACATGCCTTTGGTGTGGGAGACCTGGGTTCGATTCCCGCCACGATCCATCAACCAATGTGTCCCTGAGCAAGACACTTAACCCCTAGTTGCTCCAGAGGCGTGCGACCTCTGATATATAGCAATTGTAAGTCGCTTTGGATAAAAGCGTCAGCTAAATGACATGTAATGTAATGTAATGAAACGAAGAACGGAACGAGGTTCCCCGGGCCGGGCTGGCCAAGTTAGCGCGGAGGTAGCTACCTGCATCCCGGGCTGGTGTCGTGCCAATGTACTTACCCCGCCAGGATTATCACCAGGTAGCGGTTGCGTCTGACCCATGGATGTATTAAGAGAACCTCAGACCCCAGATCATGTCAACCTGCTTATTTTTCTCAACAAAAACCAGTAGACTGGTGCAGAAGTTCTATGTGAGTTAATGGTTATTTTGTATTAGGCTTTGTCCGTGCCTTGGATAGTTTTGAGTTACATTTTGACAAAACCTGTCAGATCTAAGTAGTATTATGTTTTTGGTTAAGTTATGGTTAAGTTATTATTGAACATGATTATTTTTATTTATTATTTTGGAACAAAAGAGGGTCTCTGTTTAACAACGCCGGCTCGCAGCAACGGTTCCACTGCTAAATTAAACACTGCAGCGCATATATCTTTAAGTTTAGCCAAACCTCCAGTTTAACTGCCACACGTTGTTCTTCTTGTAATTAAGATCTCATCGAGGTAAAAACATGCTGTATTTTTGTATTTTCATTGCGTTTTTAATTTATAAAAAGTTAAATAAATAATGAATTTTAATATAAAAATATTAATGATTAATCGATAGTTGATCATTAATTCTCCCGACGATCGACGAAGAAAATTTAATCGAATGCCCATCCCTAATATATATATATATATATATATATATATATATATATATATATATATATATATATATATATATATATATATATATATATTAGTAGGGCTGCACAATATATTATGTTATATCGCGAGTAATATCGTTATCTATATTATGTTATTCAACAACATTATCACATATCACACGTTTTCCTCATATCGTGCAACCCTAGTATATAGCCAAACAATATAACTTATTAGAGGCGTGACAAGATCTCGTCCCACGAGACGTGACGAGATTTCTCGTTGAGGTAAAAAAGTGTCCCACAATATCAGTACACAAGTGCAGAGCAGCAGCCAGCATGAGTCTGGCTTGGTCCTCTAAATTAGCATAGACCCCCCCGCCCGTTCTCTAAAGTTGATTCTGAGTTAACTTTTGCAGAGCGGTAGCGGAAGAAAAACAGCCGCCTGTAAAACCCAGCATTAGAACGTTAGAGAGTACCGCCTCTCTCTCTCTCTCTCTCTCTCTCTCTCTCTCTCTCTCTCTCTCTCTCTCTCTCTCTCTCTCTCTCTCTCTCGCCCCTCTCTTGGCCGAGACAAGCACGTATGCAGCATGCAGTTCACTGTGGCACTGTCTCGTGCACATCGCTCTCTTTCTCTGTCCTTTTTAAATGAAAAACCTAAATTTACTTTTAATGATATTAAACAAAGAGAAATGTTGTCCCTTCATCCTATAATGGTCATAAATCGATACTAGAGAAGCCTACTTCCTTGTTGTCTACGGCTGCAATTAATAAAATTCAGAGGAGGAGAAAAGAGCATCTGTCTTCACAAAACACATTCTCAGGCCCTATCCACACGGAAACGTATTTCGATGCAAACGTACATCTTTTGCATCGTTTGGGCCGACTGTCCACACGAATCCTGTAAACGCACTGCCTGTAAACGCACTTTTTTGAAACCTGGTCCCAGGGTGAATAAAAAAAAAAGCCGGCTCACATTTGGCTTCGTGTGTATGGCGAAACCGCATATGTGCGTATCGATGATGTCATCCCCACACACCTCGGACTCACAGCTCCGCCTTCAACCCAGCTGACAGCTATTATAGCAGGGAGCAATGCGGTTTATAAAGTGGAAGCATAGATATATACACTATGAAGTGGAAGTAGAGAACTAGCTAGCTAATCTGTCTGTTTATCAACTCCTTGAACGGATTATAGTAACTTTTAGCACCGCTTATTGTAGAAAGGCTACTGCAAGAAAAACGTGTAGCTAGATTATCAAAAAGACATTAGATCATTGATGTTTGTTTGACTGACGATGTTAGCTAGCAGAGCTAGCGCTAACGCTAGCTAACGCTAGCTCTGCTAGCTGCAGTCATGTCCGAAGAATGTAAACAAAGTTTACATTCTTTTTCTAGGTGGCCTTTATATAAGGAGCAGTGGTGTAAGTTATTAAAGTCTAGTCCATGGATGTGTTAAGCTAAGAGAACTAGCTAGCTAACAGTCATGTTGTGAAAGAAAGTCACTGCAGGCTGCTCTTCTTCGTTCCGTTAATTTCTGTAGCAATAACAGCGCCGCCTACAGACCTGGCATATGAAGTACCGTGTTGAGTCATTTACATATGGATTCATGTAAAGGCTGCTCCGATCAGGATTTTTGGGGCCCGATCACCGATTGCTGGAAGACGTATCGCTTCTAGCTTCTATTTTATTCCAAGTTTAGCAGAAACACGGTGGTTTATCTGATAAAATAACCTTAGCGTGTCTGCTTACCTTCGCATGTATTTCTGGATGAGTCGTCTGTAAATGTCGCTTCAAGTTGGTGGTGTTTTTCCCAGCGATTTTTGCTTCACACGGTTTACAGGCGGTCTTGTTGTCATATGTGAAGTGTGACCAGATGTCAATTCTTCGTTTCCGTCCTAACCCTAGCTCTGACATGTCTGTTGTTAATGAGAGCTCCTGTGTAACTGCTGCTGCTGCGTTTGTTTAGCTAGCTGTTGCGCCTGCATTTACCGCAGCTTTTTAAAAAGGCTCCACTGTTTCTGCATAGATCAACCTACCCTCAAAGATTCGCTCAGATTGGATCTCTTCCCAACTTGTCCCACAAAAAGAGTAGTTCTGATTGGATCTCTTCTCCATTCGGCCCGCCCTAACATTTTCTTTTCTTTTTTATTCGTTGACTAAAGTGTCAGTTATATTTCGTCATAGTCTTCGTCATCATTCTGACTTTTTATTTAGTTTTTATTTAGTTTTCGTCCGTGAAAAAGGTTCGTTGACTAATATTTTTCGTCTTAGTCTTCGTCAACGAAATTAACACTGTTTGAAAACTCCTCATCCTCCTTTCTGTGACTAACCTTCAAATGTCTGATGAGGTTGGTGGTGTTGAAATGTCTTTGGAGCTTTCCGCCTCGTGGTATTTCCTCGGTACACACGTTGCTAATCGCTAGTGTATTGTCTTTTTCCCAGATAGCAATGAGTCGGCGGACCACCAGCGGTGCTCCAGAGGCAGTAGAAGCGTCAGAATGGTGTAATCACAAACACGTTTGCCGGAGCACCACCGGTGGCAGACGCTTTTTAAAAGCAGTAGCCGTCTTCCTAGCGTCTTCGTTCCGCGGCCGGCCGCGGGCCAACTGCTGTTTTGCCACCGTTCAGACACCTTGTAGAACTGCCAGACCGCTGAATGTAGGGACGCCGCCATTTTGAAAATGTTCTCAGGAGTAGTGCGCTCGTAATACATCCATGGTAGTGCGTCATCTGATCGGCCTACCTGATCGGCCTTTATGGAGACCACCGATCAAACTATTTAAAGCCATTATCGGCCGATACCGATCGGTGGCCGATCGATCGGAGCACCCTTAATTTTCTTGAACCGAATCCAGGGAAGACGGATGCGTTTTCATCCTAACGTCTTCGTCTGGATGGGGCCTCAATCTGTTGTTTTCTCAGACTGATGGGTGTCTATATAAGCCCGAATTTTTCTGCCAAAGTTTTGGTTCGAGTTAGAGCTGTGGTGGTGTTTTCTAAGCCCACTGTCATTCAAATCTAATCAAACCACATTCATACAGCCCTGATTTAGCACTTTTAACTCTTGAACTCTTTCATAAGTTTTACCTAAGGAAGTCTTTTTTACAAGCTTGATCTTTGCTTATTGCTTATTTAGTCATACATATTTAAAACTTCTGTAAGCCCCTGTAAACCAATTGAACAGGGGATTTCAGAGGAAGCATCTGCTATGTATTCACATGTTGTTTTAGCTATTACAACATAGAAAATGCATAGAAATGGGGGACTCAAGTGTTGGGTAAAGGAGAGCAGATGGGAGGTTTTGATTTGCGTAATTGTGTGCCACCAGAACTCCAGTGGTTAATACTGACAATCAGTGGTTCAGTGTGTTGTATATTTATTCACTCAGTTGTGAGGTCTATGTGCCTACCTGACTATCAAAGACTAAAAAATCTGCGCAAGTTGGTGGAGACAATCTTTAGGTGGGGTTTGTATAGTTTTTGCAGGTTTCAGCTAGTCTTGTTTGTCCCAGGCTTTACTGTTTCAACGTTGACCTACTGTACTAACATGTTTTTCTGTGCAATTGGGGATTATTATCAAGTATCAATTATCAGTTTAACTTCCAAATGAAGTAGTTTTGATAAACTGGATATACTGTTGGTCTGTTTTCAACTGACGTCTGATGTCTTTGACCTGTTGGACTTTGTTTATAGCAACGTCGCAGTGTTCTCAGATCTCAGCTATTAAGTTGGTGAGTACAATGTTATCATAACCGTTACAGATGTAAGGTAAGATAAAAAAATATTGCGACAGAAATTTGTCTCTTTGACAGGGCAGGCTTTAATGACATACGATACATATTAAAACATATGATACATATATAAACAGTTTAAAAGTGTTTAAGTTTTAATAAACCAGAATTTTAAAGTAGATTATTTGCCTTTATGCAAGTCAGTTGCCCTGTTGGTGTTATTTAAAATGTGTTGTAGTCTATGCAGTATTTTTCTGCTTTGAAAAAAATAAAAAATAAATATGCACAACTAAGCTAAAGTTTAAACTTGTGTACAAGCCAATGCGTTAAGTTGGTTGTTTAATGTGGGAAGATTCAGAGCACTGTGAGAACTATTCTATCTATCGTCATTTCTTTTTCTCCATGAGGAAGTTCTCTGGATATGTACAGTCTAGTGATAGACCGATTTTATCGGCCGGCCGATATATCGGGCCAACATTTGCGTTTTTACGTGTATCGGCATCGGCCGATACGCGGCTGCTGCGTTCGGCGATAGTTTTTTCCCAGCATTATTTCCAGGCAGGCGTCCACAGGCAGCTCTGTGTTGCTGGAGACGCTGCAGTTCACGTGCAGACCATGCACTGCCCCTCCACCACTAGCACCATGGCAGTCTTAAATTACAAATCAAGCACTTTATTTCAATGGCTACTTTTCAGGTTTATTGTTTTCTTAAATTATTTAAATGTGTTGACAAAGGACATTTTGAGATGACCTTATTATATCTCTTATAATATGTCAGCAAGCAATGCATCATCAAGGCTGTGTTGTAGATGTTGACCCTTGCACAGTTAACCATATGCAGTGCACCCATCCATATGATGCACATAGCACACATAATTTGGGTGATATGAATGTAAGATGATTGCAGAAGTGACTCTGATCTGTGTTTTAGTTTTTTATTTTTAAAGAATTGGCAGAGCAGATTCCGAAAATAACTCCAGTGTGGCAGGGTTTACATTTTTAGGATGTAAATTGAGGGAGCAAAAGCAGTTTCGGCTCCAAATATCGGCTCAAGAAAATCGGCAGCCCATCTCGGTCAACGGCTAAGGCTGATGAAAAAAAGAGGCCTGTACTACGAAGCAGGATTTGGGGTTACCGAGGTAACTTCAGGTTCAACCCAGGGTTTTGTGTATCACGACGGTGGATCACTTGTTACCGGGTTAAATTGCCAGGGCAACTTATGCTGAACACATAACCTGCGGGACCTGCTTGGAAATTAGAGATCAACCGGTATAAAAGCCCCACCTACTGACCAATCAATACTCGATTGATAATGGCGTCACTGTTCTTAGAAGATCAGGTGGAGCTCGGTGTGCAGAGAGAGAGAGGTGCACTCAGAAATCTAGAACATTTAGAGAGCGCCAACCCTGTTAACATTCCCCGATGGGTATTTTTTAGTGCTGTCAAGCGATTCAAATATTTAATCGCGACTAATCGCATTAATGTCATAGTTAACTCACGATTAATCGCAATTAATCGCACATTTTTATCTATTCTAAATGTCCCTTGATTTCTTTTTGTCCCATTATATTTTCTCATTTTAATGCTCTTATCAACATGGAAAAGTGGATCGGCTTGCTTTGTGCAAATGTTTTTTGATTGAAAACATCATTGTCATATACGTAGTGTTCAATTTCACACTAACATTCTCACTTGGAGCTAATAATCTGTCACATAATGTAACACTGTTGCCTCCATTTTCCATTGCAGATAGTACTGCCTCATGCCTGAGGCGAGCATGGCTGGTCCTACTGTCTATGGGCTCATAGCGTCGTCAGCGGCATAGCCGTCGCCATAGCGACTGGTTTCCCGTGACTCATTTCCTGGTTCTCGTTCTCGTTCATAACCAACGTAAAATCAATCGGATTTTTAAATCACCAAATATTTGTATCGATATCGGCCGTAAAAATCCTTTATCGGTCGGGCTCTATCGCTTACCACAGCCAGCGTTGCAACTGAAATAAACGGCTTAAGCAATGAAAGGATGGAATGCACAACTGTAATTATGGTTAGATCTTGTTGTGCCTGACTGATTGGGCAGTGATATTGATAAGTCTTGTAATTTACGCATTTACAGCATTGGCTATTTTTTGCCAGCTTTCCTTCCTGTTTTAGGAAGCAGCGACTGGATTGCGTTTTGCCTGTAAACCGTGTCGGTGTTCTTAATATTTTCGTTTGCTCTTCTTGTGTAAAATCGGCGGCTCTGGTAGACTTGTCCATGTTTGTGATTGGTCATGATGTGCAAACACCGCCTCTTTTATGTGAACGTGCGCGTCGCTGGATTGGGAAACCCTGGGTTGATTAAATTAGTTGTTAACCACCATCGTGTCACAGCATGTGCGGGACCGCAGTTGTTAGGCTTGTTGAAGCTGGGTAACGGAAATAAATCCAGAGCATGTTGATCTTGATTCGTAGTACAGGCCTCTGGACTGTAACCAGTCCCATTTGCTGTAGCAGCAGTTCTCTCTCTGAACAATCCTCCCTCTGTGTTTTTTAGGGGGAAAGTCATGTAATCAAATTCTTATTCCTGAAGCTCAAACCAGATGGTGCCAGCTCAAATCTTGAAGATCTGAGTTTTTTTTCTCTCTTTCTTTCTCCGTTTCTCCCTCTTGGTATGTCTCCTGTTTTTATTGCTCTTGTTCTCTCTTTCTCTCTTTTCCTTTGCTCTCTCTCTTGTCGTCCTGTCCTCCCCCTCCCTCCATCTGGTTGTTGGTGGTGTACGGTGTCAGGAAACCAGGGAAATTGACCTGGAGCCCAGAGTCAAGGTCTATCTAAAAGCATTGGGGCTATTTTCTCAGCTGCATGCAGAGAGTGGGGTGGGGGGGGGGGGGGGGGGGGAGGGGGAGCTGTTATAATGAATGGGAAGGGGAAGGAGGAGGGAGAAAAGGGAAATGGAGAGATGATAGTTTGGGTATGAAAAGGGGCCCTGCTTTTCATGAAATTGTTTCAAGAACATTTCAGTGTGCTTTCAACTTCTTTTGGGTGGTCGTAGTTGGAGAGACACTCGGTTTATGTCTTCGGGTTATGGTCCGCAGTTACTCTCAAAGACATTATGGACATTTTAGATCTTTAAAAACATGAAGAAATGTCATAGATATAGTCATTGAAGTCAAGGGTAGTGAAAGGTGATATTTTTGATATTTTTTTTTTTTGGCACCAGATAAATCCGCTAGGTATTTCCAAATAGGACAAGAATATTTTTTGCTTAATAAATGATACCGTTGTATTTCTAAGAAACTGCTGCTGCTGTGGCGAGGTGATGCGATGCATGGCTAGTAGGGGTGGAACGGCACATGTATTGAATTGAAACGGTACGGGCGTCTCGTTTAGGTACATGAATTTACACGGAGAATACAAGGTTAAAAATAAATAAAACTTGCGTGCAAATTAATTAATGTAGGCCTAATGCGGAACTACTGTTAGATATGCGGGTTCTGGGACACCTAATCTGTTGCTCCGACTTAGCTCTGAAGCTATCCGAGCGAGCTCCGCCTACATGCAGTTTTTTCTCAGGTTGACGGTCCAGTGAGCGAGTCAGAGATAGCAGCACTGAAGGACGAGTATGGCGAGTGGTGGCGAGCCACAAGAGTTCCCCGCGGGCCTCTTAAGATCGCAAGTTTGGGAAAACTTCAAGACTGTATGGCTGCAGCCTGGAGCCTCCCGTGTCATGCCCTCTCGTCTCATGTTCTCCCGCCTGGTGCCGTTCCTGCCTCGAAAACTTTGGTCTTCGGGTCAGTTAAAGTAGTACAGGTGAGAGAGTGGCGGATCATAAGACGAGAACTGTGTGTCGCCGTTATTCAGCAGTTGTCGGGTATGTGAGTGCAAATACATCTAACATACTAATGCATATCTGACGCCATCACCCAGATATGACAATCACTGGAACGAGACAATAAAAACTGTCCAACTTCTCCTCCCTACAGTGTAGCATTTAGATACACATACAAATAGGGCCAAAAAAATCACTGAAGCAGTCGGAATTTACATGTCATCTTCAATGCGCCTCGTATTTGCTGTATGTACTCAAACCTCGTTACAATATGCCATCCCGTCCACATATTTTTTTGTTTGTTATCATTCTATGTAATTTACACTTTCATAAATAAGCGATGCTGTATTTTCAGTTTTATAGCTGATTGTCTTATTTTATTTACAAATTACAGATGGAGTCTGGAGATGATGTGGGGTACTTATTGTTTACTGTTTAAACAATCTTACTTTACATAGGCCACTTCAGGCTGTTGCAGCTAGCTCAGGGGTGAGACTGTATGACACTAGGTGATATAGCCTGAGACATGCACAATAAAAAAAATGTCCTTCTGCATTTTTGTTTAGCTTTTCCCTCCATTGTACCGAACCGTGATGTCTGAACCGAGGTATGAGCCAAACCGTGACTTGTGTGTACCGTTCCACCCCTAATGGCTAGTAGTAGGGGTGTAACAGTAAACATAATTCACAGTTCAGTGTATACCTCAGTTTTGGGGTCACGGTTCAGCATATTTTCATTAAGAAAAAGTAAATAACACAAATGTCAGAAATCAGAAAAGCGTTTATGGCCAAAGTAATTTACTCTTACAAGGAATTTGCATTAGGGATGGGCATTCGATTAAATTTTCTTCGTCGATCGTCGGGAGAATTGATGATCAATTATCAATTAATCATTAATATTTTTATATTAAAATTCATTATTTATTTAACTTTTTATAAATTAAAAACGCAGTGAAAATACAACCCCAAATCAGAAAAAAGTTGGGACAGTATGGAAAACACAAATAAAAAAAGAAAGTAGTGATTTCTAAATGTACTTTGACTTGTATTTCATTGCAGACAATGGGAACACAAAATATGTCATGTTCTGTCTGGTCAACTTAATTTCATTTGTAAATATTAGGGATGCACCGATCCACATTTTTTCACATCCGATCCCGATACCGGAATTTGGATATCGGCCGATACCGATACTATTCCGATACCAGAGCTGTGTTTGCTTTAATATTATTATTATCATTATTGTTGATTTTATATGATGCTGAAATAAACTCCTCAACGGGCAAGTATGATATGGACGTACGTATGCATGTATGTCCCAAAAGGCAACTTGAGGTAAGTATAAGGTCAGAAAAGGAAGTCAGAAAAACAGGAAAAATCTCATTCTGAAAACAGATATCCAACTGTAAGGGTTTCAAATTGATTGTCATGTCAATATTTATTACACACCCAAAATGTCAAATACTTGAGTCTTGAAATACAAGAAAAGTGCAAGTGTAAAAATCTCTCTCACACACACACACACACACACACACACACACACACACACACACACACACACACACACACACACACACACACACACACACACACACACACACACACACACTATCAATAAAACAGTGTGTGAACAGCGCAAATCAAGCACACTGGCTCTTGTAGCATCAACAAATCAACGTTTTAAAATGTCAAATATCTGAAATATAAGAAATGTGCAATAACTGTAAACATCTTACACACACACACACACACACACCTCTGTTTTCACGGCTACGCAGCGGCTGCTCTGAAACAGCGGCCGCCGGGACACGTACGATCCGCGGTCTCTGGTGGACGCAACAACGGGGAATTGAAACGCCAAAAGCCGGCGACAACACCGGCAGACAGACGGTTGTGAAAGTCCTGTTTTGGTTTTGCATTTTGCTGTCTTGCTCTGCGGTGTTTCCACTGTGAAGTATTTCCAAACAGCGGACACACAGGATAGCATCGAGCTAGCCACAATGCTGGTCATGCTACTATCCTGCTAGCTGGCTGCAAACTGCGGAATGGACTTCCTGAGCGGGGGCGTGTCTCATAACTCTGTGTCTCATTGAGCCGCGACTCCGTTCAGGAAGTCTATTCCACAGTTTGCAACACAGCCAACCAGCAGACCAGCCAGCAGGAATCACTTTTGGAGCCATTTCAGCAGACAACGTTAAAGTGCAGACATAGCTCGTGGTATCGGAAATCTCAGCAGGTTGGATCGGGAAAATCCGATACCTGAATTTCGCTGGTATCGGCCCCGATACCGATACTGGATCGGATCGGCCCGATCCCTAGTAAATATACATCCTTTCCTGTCATTCAGACCTGCAACACATTCCAAAAAAGGTTGGGATAGGAGCAATTTAGGGCTAGTAATCAGGTAAATTGTTTAAATAATGATGTGATTTGAAACAGGTGATGTCAACAGGTGATTGTAATTTTGATTTGGTACAAAAGCAGCATCCAAGAAAGGTCTAGTCCTTTAGGAGCAAAGATGGGCCGAGGATTGCCAGTTTGCCAACAAATACGTGAGAAAATTATTGAAATGTTTAAAAACAATGTTCCTCAAAGAAAGAGGAAGAAAAGGATCATCCAGACCGTTACCAGCAACAAGTCCAAAAGCCAGGGTCTGTCATGGTATGGGGTTGTGTCAGTGCCCTTGGCAAAGGTAACTTGCACTTCTGTGATGGCACCATTAATGCTGAAAAGTACATAGAGATTTTGGAGCACAATATGCTGCCTTCAAGAAGACAACCTTTCCAGGGACGTCCATGCATATTTCAACAAGATAATGCAAAACCACATTCTGCACACATTACAAAGTCCTGGCTGCGGAGGAAGAGGATACGGGTACTTGACTGGCCTGCCTGCAGTCCCGACCCGTCTCCAATAGAGAATGTGTGGCGCATTTTGAAGTGCAAAATGCGACAACGAAGACCCCGTACTGTTGCCCACCTTACGACTTGTTTGCAGCAAGAATGGGACAAATTTACACCTGAAACACTTCATCCCTTGGTGTCTTCAGTCCCTAAACGTCTTTTAAGTGTTGTGAAAAGGAATTGCAACATTACAAACTGGTAAATGCTTTACTGTTCCAACATTTTTTGAAATGTGTTGCAAGAACCAAAATAGGAATTTAGTTTTTTTGAAAAAAAAACAAACAATAAAAATCATGAGGAACACATTAAATTATGTGCTGTTGTATTGTCTGCAATGAAATACAAGTCAAAGTACATATAGAAATCGCTACTTTCTTTTTTATTTGTGTTTTCCATACTGTCCCAACTTTTTCTGATTTGGGGTTGTACAAAAATACGGCGTGTTTTTCCTCAATGAGATCTTAATTACAAGAAGAACAACTTGTATCAGTTAAACTGGAGGTTAGGCTAAACTTGAAGATATATGCGCTGCGGTGCTCTGAAGCAGCGGAACCTGCTGCTGCCAGCCGGCCTTCTTAAACAGAGACCCTCGTTTGTTCCAAAATAATAAATAAAAAGAATCACGTTAAATAATAACTCAACCAAAAACATAATAATATTTAGATCTGACAGGTTTTGTCAAAATGTAACTCAGAACTATCCAAGGCACGGACAAAGCCTAATAAAAAAATAACCAGTAACTCACATACAACTTCTGCACCAGTCTACTGGTTTTTGTTGAGAAAAATAAGCAGGTTGCCATGATCTAGGGTCAGACGCGGCCGCTACCTGGTGACCGTCAGTTCAGCCACCGAAAACACCCGCCGGTTGGGATGCAGGTGGCTACCTCCTTGCTAACTTGGCCAGCCCGGGCCGGGGAACCTTATTCCGTTCTTCGTAGTGAGTTTCTACCAGTCTGGTGATGGTACGTCGTGACGGAATGTGACATGCTGGTTCCAATATCCATCTCTCAATGAACTTGCAGATCCCTCGGGTCATTTCCTCTGCTCGTTGTGCATCGCAGCTCCTTCGTGCTAACGCCGAGACGATGCTAGGTTGATACTGAGAGCAGGACGCACCGCCCCCGACATTAACCAGGGTCGGATGCACTTTGTGGTACATCATTTGAGTCGTGGCCTTGTTGTACTTGTACACGGCGTTGCAGTGAACTAAGTCGTTTTTTAAATCAAAATGGTCCCACGCCACACTTCGCCGTGACCTCTTCATGATTACTTTGGAATCAAAACGTAACTCGCAGCTAACTGAGCAGCCTGTGGCGCCCCCGGGTGGTAAAATGTTTAATTGCTGTTGCCACACTGGAATTAATTTCATTGCTTCAATCACACTACACAACGCAACCTGCATTAGTTTAATCAATGACAAATTAACGTGATCGACGAAATTCTTAATGATCAATCGTCGATCGTCGATTAATCATGCCATCCCTAATTTGCATACATAAACCAACAAACATGCACTTGTTCTCTATTAGAAACATTTTGGCAACTAACTTTAGTTTGAACAACAAATTACAGGAACTGCAGATTAAAATCAGCTATAACCTAACTCTGGTACAGTCATCAAATGGTGACACGGTCCCTTACAAGTGCCATAACATTTGTTTTGCAAACACTTAACATCAGCATTTTGTTTAAACAGTAGCAGTTAAATAAAATATTTAGTGTAAATCTCAACTTAAACAATGTAATCAAAGCAAATACTAAATTAAAGCTTATTACCACTGCCATTCATGTTATCATTAATAGGACTAGGGCTGCAACTAACGATTATTTTAATAATCGATTAATCTGTTGATTATTTTTTTGATTAATCGATGAATCGGATAAAAAAAAAACAAAGCATTAATTTACATCAACTCAATACATACTAACATACATATTTGTTGTTTTAGTTGCTAGTTGTGTAAAGGTAAGTAGCCGAACCCAAAGAGCAGATACACACACTCTCTCTCTCTCTCTCACTCACTCACTCACTCACTCACTCACTCACTCACTCACTCACTCACTCACACACACACACACACACACACACACACACACACACACACACACACTTGAAGCTTATTCATTAAATGATTACCATCATTGTAGTAAATGCAAGTTAAGTGTTAGTGTTTCGAGGTGGCGAGGGCCGGTCTGATAATAGTTACACATTGCAAGTTCTTAGCAACACCATCCGGAGGCCTGGTGTGCCGCGACTGCACCGCTGCCCGGCCGCTGCCCGGCCCGCTGCCCGCTGGTCAAACTGTGCAGCCTCTGCTCAACCCGTACGGCGGGCCGGGTCTATTACATTTCCTGGTAGATTTTTTTGGTCCCACTCCGCCGCTGCCTTGGATGACTTAGGTCGTAGCCTACTGATTTCTCTGCCTCCGCCATGAGTTCAGAACGTTACAGCTCTCTCTGATGGTATTTCCTCTACCTCCGCTCTGCTCTTTTTTTCTCTCTCTCGCTCCGCTCTGGTCTGCTCTGCGCTCAACAATTTTTTTTTTTATATACTCAAACATCTCCGCGACTTATTGATTGGCGTAATAATCGCGCGACACAACGAATCGATAATGACAACAACAAACTTTTTCAAAATAAAAGCTTGTGAACAACATACTTTTACAATAATAAGATAAATAATAAAAACTGCGTTAATGTGCGATAAAATTGTCGGCGTTAATTTATTAATGCGTTAACGCGATAATAACGCGTTAACTTGCCCAACCCTAATTTACACAAACTTAAAGTGTCCTTAAACTTAAAGTGCAGAGCAGAGAGGTAGGGATGCACCGATCCACATTTTTTCACTTCTGATCCGATCCCTGAATTTGGATATCGGCCGATACCGATACTATTCCGATACCAGAGCTGCGTTTGCTTTAATTTTATTATTATCATTGTTGTTGATTTTATATGATGCTGAAATAAACTCCTCTCAACGGGCAAGTATGATATGTACGTATGTATGCATGTATGTCCCAAAAGGCAACTTGAGGTAAGTATAAGGTCAGAAAAGGAAGTCAGAAAAACAGGAAAAATCCCATTCTGAAAACAAATATGCAACTGTAAGGGTTTCAAATTGATTGTCATGTCAATATTTATTACATTCCCAAAATGTCAAATGCTTGAGTCTTGAAATATAAGAAAAGTGCAAGTGTAAAAATCTTACACACACACACTCAGGAAATGTATTCCACAGTTTGCAGCCAACCAGCAGACCAGCCGGCAGGAATCACTTTTGGAGCCATTTCAGCAGACAACGTTAAAGTGCAGACATGGCTCATGGTATCGGAAATCTCCGCAGGTTGGATCAGGAAAATCCGATACCTGAATTACGCTGGTATCGGGTCCCGATACCAATACTGGATCGGATCGGCCCCATCCCTAATTTTAGGCTTGTCCTCCTGCTGTAATGAACTGAAAATAGAAGCCATTACGTAACAGTCACACATGTTTAGAGAATGTATCAGTAATTGTTTGGCTTTTTGTCCAAGCTCAAAATCTAAAAAATGTCCTTTCAATCACTGCAGACATTTCTTCAGCAAAACAAATTCTTTGTAGTTTTGTCAATTTCACACTAATCCAACAAAGGTAAATGTTCTTTAAGCTCCACATCAGGGCTGAATACAAGTGAAGCTAAACAAAAAACTTTCCTGTCGAATAACAAAAAATGAACAGTCTTTAAAGCCCCAGTGTGTAACATTTGTAGTTGTTCATTATCAAAATCTGTACTGCCCTTCACAAACTTGTCCTTTTTTTATGAATATTGACCACCACCATCAATTCCAAGTATTCCTATTGGCTTGAAATTTTACATTTGCGCTTACATAAACTGGGGTAGATGCTCCATAGCCATGCGCCATCTTGAAATACGGTATTCCGTAAGGGACATACAGGCTATACTGCTCCGCATTTCACGCTTTTCACTCAGTGGCACTGACTGACGAATGCCAGGGAGGGAGGGGGAGAAGATTACTTGCCACTCACTGCCGGCAGATTTGAAAGCCTGTTGCGTCTATTATCGAGGACATGTAACTGAATCGCTGAGGAAATTAAAACGACAACGTGACAGGCAAAGCAACGCGACCAAAGTTAATATTGGTGTGGCTTTTCCAAGATGGAAACAGCTGATGAGGAGCAAGGATTTTAAAAGGGACGCCGAAGTTGCCTGCTTTCTTCTCAACAGTTAATTCTGCCTATTTGTGTAAAAGTTTTATAGTTGCTACTTGCTTGGCTAACTATAGCACGGTTGTGCATAACACTAGAACGACGTCTAGGATACTTTTCCTCGCGTCAATGATGAAAAAGGATTGTCTACCTTGTAACATAAACGTAACCATATGTGCTGTGATTTCCCTGGCAGACAACTCACGTCATGGATTTGTAACACAGACTAGCTACTCGACCCCACTCTGCCTTAGCGGTAAGGTTGGTGTTGAAATGTCTGTATCTCTTGTTTGTACATGTTGAAATTAAATGACAGCAAAACGTGGTAGAGAACTCAGCCTAGTTTTTTCTTTCCATTTGCCTACGGCTTAGTACCTGTGCTTAAGTGTGATAATGGTAGGGAAAACCCTGCGACATGTCCCCTGGACGTGTCGATAGGGAGTTTACTGTGTCATTTTGGATTTTAATGCGTCGGAGATGCAGCACGTGTACCTGCATTAGTAGGTCTAATGCAGTGATGTTGCTAGGTACTTGTCCTGCAGTAGGTTTTTGCAGCAAAAAAAGCTCACATAATTTGCAGACTGATGTCATGAAATGGCGTATGTATGACACGCCAATTCATTCGTTATAAAGATGCATACTCGCTTTGTAGTGTGTTTATCAATGCCGTTTGGCCTCCATTGACTTACATTGCCTTGCGATTGCGTGTTAATTTACGCCGTAGGGAGTAGTATGAAAGGGTGAAAATCCACGTAGGGAGGTTTGTCAGGGTGGAAGATGTGTAAAACACAGAACTTTTCACCCAGGAGAGCGTCCCGCGTAGTGACTTTGTGTCTCGCGTGTGATGTTTGTTGTTTTCCTAAACCCAACCCCGTTGTTCTTTTCCTAATTCCAACCGTTTCTTCTTTTCCTAAACCCAACTGTAGTCTTGCGATAACACGTAGCCTCGCGATAACACGCGATGGGAAAGTCCCATGTGGCGTGTATGTTTACGATGTGACGTTGCAGACTGCCATCAGCTGTATATGGCGTAGACATACACGTGGATAGCTCAAAATGCGTACAGATAACATGCCACTTGGCTTTAGGAAAGCGACGTGTATGTTTACGCGAAGTCATGTTGTAATGTGAATCAAAACAGCCAAGTCGTAGACTACAGAATTGATTGGTGACGTGAGCTTATTAATGTTGTTATAGTTGTTGATTATTACTGTCTTTATTTCCTTCACACCATGGGCCCAGGCCAGCCATGTATGTGCTTGAGCTCTGTGACCAGACTCACGCTGCAATCAAAGCAAATTAGGAGCAACTGAGACACAAATACCTGCTATTATCAGAGCATCAGCAATCACCTTTCATTAGCATGACTAAAGGGGTTTTTACAGTTCTGCGGAGGCTCCACGCAGAGCAATTCGCTGTGGCCTACGCCGTGGCCTACGCTGTGGCCTACGCCGCGGCCTACGCCGTGGCCTACGCTGTGGCCTATGCCGTGGCCTGTTGTTTTATACTTGTGCGCTGGTGTGTGCGTCCAGCCGGCATGTGTGTGTGTGTGTGTGGGAAGTGTGTTTTAGAGCAAGGAGGAAGTGAGAGAGTGACGGCGATTAGCTCCAGAGCTAGTAGTGACTCTAGAGTCATAGTGAGAGAAACAAAGTGTCTCCCCTGTTCTTTCTGACCACGGTGGGAAATCTAGAGCAGGAAAAGTTAACCCTCTCCTTGATTTCATGTTGTTTATGGTGAAGGAGAACCAGGAAATGAGTCGGGGGGAAATGCAACGCTACCAAGCCACGGCCAAGCGATGTGCGTCGCTGCGACGCGTAGTTACGTTTTTCGAGAGGTGCGCGTCAGGCTGCGCCGTCGATTCTACACACGAGTATAAATTAGGCTTTAGATCTTCTAGCCAAACGCAAGGCCTTCAAATTACGGCATTGGTGCGGAAAGACCTGTATGTGCAGAACTATGACAGACTAAACAATATAGACAATTGATACCCAGGTTGCTGTCCCGGTTTCTCCACTGTAAACATGCATACCAACACACCCACATACCAACGTAAGAGAGGGAAGGGATTCATTCAACTTTGATTTATTTGGACCAATGGTTCAGCACTATTGTTCTCTACAGTCATGCAAATAAAGCACAGTGAGTTCACAGTGAGATGTAGACATGAAGAGAGAGCATGCAAGCTCTGGCAGCCTTCCTGTTTCTATAGCAACAGCAGAAAAATAAACTGCTGTGGTTGTTGGCTGCTCGCCTGCTGCTGAAGGGACTCTGGACAGTGTGTCTGTGTAAAAGACTATATACAGTGTGTCTGTGTATGTTTGTAGGTTGCTGTTATTGTGAAATTCTCCACATTTTCATCATTTAACTTAAATTGAAGGATCCTATTCTCCTATAAAGTAGCTGATTCATTCATCCCTCCTGTGTAGCCATGTCTGTGTTGTGGCAACAGCCAGGGCAATCAAATGAGTGGAGACCAGGGTATAAATGCATCCTTACCAGGTACTCTGCATGTCAACACCCCTTCACATTTCTAAAACCTTGGAAGATCAAATCCAAACCATATGGTGGTGCTGAAACAGGGCTATTATTAAGCTGCAATCAGACTATATGGTATTTTTGTCTTCGTGACTGTGTCATATTTAGGGCTGGGTACCAAATTCAATACTTTTTAGGCACAGAGCGAATTGCCTCTGAAGTATTGAGTATCATAAAATGCCTTGTTGCTTGACAAAGTATGACCATAAATGGTCATCCTCAGGTTAAGGTGATGGTATGAACAACCTTTCTATATATAGACAACTGTGATGACATGTCACACATCATATCGCATAAGCAATGCATATGAAAACAGAGTGGCTGACTATCTCCCACACATCATAAGTGTCATATCCACATTACATTAACAATACACAACCAGATGCAAACACACACTAATACAAAAAGAAAAAAATATATGAGCATGCTCTTAGGGTACTAACTAATTAGACCACTGAAGTGCAGAACAGGTTCTGATACATACTCACAAAAAAGGCAATAGAATGCATGTTGGGTTATTACATTTTGAAATTATAAGAAAAATATAAAATCAGGAGTTAGCATTTAATGAGATTGATTGGTGAGAATTATTCAACCAGATGTCATGTAGTTTTTCATAAAAAACAAATACAAAAAGTGAATGAGCCGCAATTCCTAATGTAACACCAAAACACAAATATTTTTTTATATTTACAAATATGTATATTTGTAAAATATTAAACTTTTATGGATTACATTTGAATCCATTTTATTTCTATGTATACATACACTGCTGCGGTTTATTTTATTTTACCTTCAGCCACTGCGTCGAGGAGTAAACTGCTGCTGCCTTTCGTGACTTGTGTGATGTCGTACAAAGGGGATCGGTAAGGTGCCAAGGACAGTATTGCTGTCAAAATTGCACAAAAATCAAATTTCACATATCCGGTTTGTAATTTGGTCATAAACAACCGAGTCTCTTGCCGTTCCTTGAATTTGTCCAACGATTTCAGTTCCCGAATCTCCTCTTCTCTCCAGTTAGACATTTTCGATGCCTTATTTGTGGCATCTTCTTCTTCACCCTCGTTGTTTGTTTACTTCTGGTAGCATGATAGAAACTTCATCAACACGCCCACTAACTTTATGGACGACCAGCTGGGTCTAACTATAGGCAAGGAAGCTTTATTTGTGTAGCACTTTTCAGCAACAGGGCAATTTAAAGTGCTTTACATGAAGACAATTAAAATCCAAGAATAAAAGTTACAGTGCAGTATAAGAAATTAAACATTAAAGAGCAGTTTAAAACAGTTAAAAATATAAAAGCAGATAAAAATAAGCAACGAAAGTATAAGAAATGGACAATTATTTAACGAAAGGCGACATCAAAAAGAAAGGTCTTCAGCCTTGAACTATAACTATAACTATATATATATATAATATAATATAACTATAATAAAACCGGCTCAGTCGGACATCACTGGCGGTTTCAGGAGAATCAGCCCAGGCCCACACAAGAAAGTAAGGCAGATAGCCGCGGTAGTATGGATCTTTTTCTTGTCTTTTTACTCAAGAAGTCCATTGACACAAATTTGACACGCTACACACCTTATGTCTGTCGGGCCAGGCCATTATTGGGATGATATTGTATAGTCTGATCATGACATGGTTTGGAGATATAGTAGCATTTACTGACAGCATAGATGGGTATGCATGTGGGAGAGACAAATAAAGAAGAATGGTAGAGCGATGACTACAGTGTTTGAGATAATGGGAGCCAGAGATTGAGGAAGTAGAACGAAGAATGGTCTGAAAAAGAGCCGATGGGGATTTGTCAGCGCAGTTACATCAACTGTGCAATCACAGCAAAAGATTTATGAACAGCAAAAATGGCCAGCAGTCATTCATTTTCAATAAGAGTTGATGGTGACATTTGGCAGCTGTTGTCGCGGAAGCATTGGTGTGATTTCTTCGATCATTTAGGGGAACTCCAGCTATTTAGTGTGGTATTTAGGTTTTGGTGATTACTATTGCATATATGAAAAAAAGTAGGATAAATCCTTTTGTTCCTCCAGAGGGAACTGTGTGAGGTCCAAGTGATGTCACATGAGTCAGCGTTGGTTGAGGCTGCAGACTACGAATCTGAAAATGAAAGAATCTGGGGGTGTGGAATTAAAGGAAAATTTAAATTCCGGCAATAGGAGGGAACAATGTAAGACAACAGGACCACAGTAACTGATAGCTTTAGACACTTCTTCCCTTCACTCATGCATATTCTTGCGCATATGGTTCCAAATATTATTTTTTCTTGGGCATTTACACCCTTAATCGACAGGACAGCCTAAACATGAAAAGGGAGAGAGAGGGGGAAGACATGCAGGAAAGTGCCGCAGGCCAGACTTGAACCCTGGGCCCCTGCGTCGAGGAATAAACCTTTATACATGGACGCGCGCTCCACCTACCGAGCTAGGTTAAAAATATTTATTATATTATTTATATAATATTAAACCTTAAATTTTCTTTATACACGGTTTCTCTGCCTATTACTTACTGAACTGCCTAGGTATTATTAGAAACTGAGTTAATGGAGCAAAAATAACTCGGACAGCGTGTTACTGGAGAAGGCAGACATCATTTTAGTTCAGTTGATAACAACTTTATTTATCCTGATAAGGGAATTTGCATGGCAGTTCATGATAACACAGACTAATCCATACTGTGGAGAACACATAAAATGGTGCCTCTGAAGCTTTAATACAACTATAAAGCATTGGTATCAGAGGAAATGAAGGACTTGGAATAATGATTACTTTTATAAGCTGGTAATGTGTAATGGTGCCCTGATGGAGAATTTGACCCACTGGTGTATTTAGACAGACTTACTGACTGCAGAACGTCTGCGGAACGGCTCCGCTGCGTCTCGGTTCCGTGGTCCGCCGTCCGTAAATATCCACCAGTTCCGGATTTTTTGCGTAACGGTTGCAGCCATGACTGACAGCTGTAGTCACGAGGACCCACGACAAAACCAACAACAGTTTGTTTCTATTCAGAGGAGTAGAGAGGAAACAACTCTGTGCTGTGTTTTCAAGGTGTAGTGAAGGGAAATATGATCCGCCGTGAGCACGGCGTATTTTATTTTGAAAATGAACCGTATGTTTTATTTTGTTTCTGTGCTCGACTTCCTGTCTCGCACTATCTGCCGTGTGCTGAATTGCTGCGGAGCTCTCCGGCGTCCGGCAAAAATAGAAACGGCTGCGTTCTGCGGCGGTCCGCAGCCCTCTGGAGGAAGTTCAAGTTCCTTCCTGAGGCTATTTTGCAGCGGCTCCGAGCGGAGCTTAGCACCGCCCAAGACGATTGTGATTGGTTTAAAGAAATGCCAATAAACCAGAGCACGTTTTTCTCCCATCCAGGAACGCTGTGTGGACTAGCCAGACCTTCCTCTGCAGCGCTATGGAGGAAGGTCTGGCAAAGCGAGACTCTCAAGTCCAACATGGTACCAAGTCTGCATTTGGCTTGACGGGTGTTTGTCCCTACTTGCTCGTCTGTCACCATCACCTGTAGTTTTTGCAGTATGAATTATTGTTGCCACTAGCTGGCGTCCATTTGATCATGTTAAATATTGAATACTGTTCTGCCAAGCAAATCAGCAAAGCTACGCAGAATTTTACTGTGCCTGTTGCAACTTTTTACAAAGAGGCACAGACGTCTGCTTGGTGTGTCGGGGGCCAGTAGCAACCAGGGTTCCTCTCGTCTCCACCTCCCACCTCTCTCCTGCTGATGCCAGTTTAAATACTGGGTCAGTTTAAATTCAGCAGCTCAAGTCTGCCAGTTCAGGTTGCCAGCATGACTGCCCTAAGTAAGATCATGCCTTCTTTAATTTGTCTCTATTTATTTCCCTCTGCGTCTCATTTTCCCCTTCTTGATCCAGTTCAGAATGACATTGGTATTACCAGTTGGGAGGTGCAATTAGATTTTATGCCTGTACATCAGTTTTTTCTGTCAGTCTTGAGAACAGTTACAGTTACAGGGAGGTAATCAAGAGAGGTAATCAAGGGACACTTATCTATATCATCACTGTACCCAAGTGCAGTACACTTTGACAGTGCATCTCTTCACTACAGCTTTCAGCTGTATGCTATCAGAAATGTTGACATGCTATTTATACGCTGTATCTTTCCCTTTATGTCCCTGGTTGTATTACACCCTGCAGGCAGTGTTGTAAATCAATGAGCAGGACTGCTAGGCAATGTTGGATTTTACTGGATCAGTGTGATGAGGGACCTCAATTTGTCAGGTATTGAAGTTCAGAATTAACCAAAAACAAATTGATATCACTGGCTTTTAAGGGGCACTCAGACAATTTTTCATATCAAGTTTGCCTTCGTCGTGGTCAGTACTACTCATCCTGTGAGAACAGTTGTATAATATCATCTGTGGCTGTAGAGGAGCTTTGTCAAGTCCGAAAGAAAAAAACACCACAGTATTACCTCAGTTTGTGCTGGGAGACAACTCAGTGGTTTGGAGTTTAAAAGGCGTGAGCAGTCACTGTCGAGAATAATTATGGGAAGTGTAGGGACTAGTGTTTTTGGGGCTTAACCCATAATCTGTAAAATCAGGGTATCATTGTCTCTGCTGGGGGTGGGCAATGTGGAAAAAATCCTTATGGTATTGGTACGCAATTTTATATTATAAGTATTGATTATAGCCTGACCAATGGAATTTTGAGGCTGATACAAAAAACCCTATTTAAACAGTTTGTTACTTATTGGCCGACATTTAAAATTAAACTTCATCTTCATTGATATTGTCCTCGAGGGGCAATTTGTGGTGCAGCAAGGCATACATGCAAGGCAATTGAATACACAGCACAACAAAAGACAACAAAGGAAGGAGATCCACATGTGGGTTACTGAATAATAGCACATGGAATACAACCGTAAGTTCTCATAATTAGTCAGAGTTCTACATTTCATAATTAAAGTGCCAGTTTCCCTATCCAGTATAATCAATAATAAGACTAAAATGGACCCTAATGACCTATATACAAACACAGAGGGCCAGATGTACGTACATTTGCGAACGTAGCGTTATCAGCGCCATGGCCAAACCTGCAGTTCATCGGGTAATCAGCGCCTTTCTCCGCCCACTAGACCGTAAATTGCGCTGTAGCAAAGCGTTAAGTACTGGTGCTATGATACGGCTGAGTGCAGACTGCCATATTCCCACTGCTGATGCTATGACTGTTTTGAAATGATCCTGATGATAATATTTGTAATGTAGTTTAATATAGTTTAACAACTGCTGGAATGGAATATGAACGCTGAGTCGGAGATTCAATGTCATCTTTGATTTCTTCCAGTAACTGTAATATTGCATGGCTGCTTAATCTGTAACGCTTAATGATTTCGTGTTCACTCAACTGAAACAAAAAAGTGTGATCCATGTGGCAGCTCGTCTCCTTGGCCGATGTCTCCGTCCTGCTCAGATTACTGCTGCCATTTCACCAGGAGGCATAGGCCAGGAAACCCGCTTGTGGCTGGTTTACACCTGCTTTTAAGAGGCAGAGAATTTTCACCACAAAATAGAAAACGGGCGTTTTTTGTATATACCGCGGAATACATAATTAGGCACACTTTATGCTTCTCCTCTCATCTCTTTATGGGAAACTCCCACTTTCCCCTTCAACCTCTCATGAATGCATATACATGACACGGAAAAGCACAATTTGCCATTTTCAGTTCCCGCGACAGGGAGTCTGTGCTTTTACCTCAGTGCAGCCTGTTTGTACATACCTCGGCATGCTTTTACACTCACGTTGCGAAACAAATAGGCCTGACGTGGGCGCAAAAGCGTTAGTACATCTGGCCCCAAGAGTTATAGTTGATATTTACACAGATTTCGGCTCAGGCAATTTATAGGCCAAAGTTTTGGCTGGGCTCTAATATCAATATTTATCATCACCAGTGTTGGGGGTTACTGTAATCAGATTACATCTGTCTGTAACGCATTACTGTTGATAACTCAGTAATCACATTACACTTACTTATCAAATTATTACCGCGTTACTTGTGTTACTGGTTCTTCAACTATCTGCATAACGGGAGGAGAGAAAAACAAATCAAAAGGCCAAAAACATCAGACGTCTTTTAAAGGAACACACCGACTTATTGGGACATTAGCTTATTCACCGTAACCCCGACAGTTAGACAAGTCGATACACACCCTTCTCATCTCCGTGCGTGTCGTAACTCTGTCTGACGGCTCCACCGTTAGCTTAGCCTAGCACAGATCCTGGAGGTAACCGGCTCCATCTAGCCTACTGCTCCCAATAAGTGACAAAATAACGGCAACATTTTCCTATTTACATGTTCGGATTTGTATAGTCACAGCGTGTACAAATAACAAGGTCACATGAGACACAGCCATCTTCTAACTGTATACAAACTGGGAACTATATTCTCAGAAGGCGAAGCACTGCTACTCTGCTCTCGGCTTCTCAGGTGCTGCAAGCATATCACTCTGCCCAAGTCGGCGTGTTCCTTTAAGGGGTGGGGTATGCCCATTACTTCAAATTAGTTGCGTGAAAGGACAAAAACCTGAACTGGGCAAAACATACTGGGCAAAATACAGACAATGAAGAGCGGACAGCCGCCAGAACTTCTTGACAAATGTGCTCATGTTCACAACTTTGTTGTGAGCTCTGTGGTATTAAAGAGCATAAAAGAGAGATCTTGTGAATGTCCTCATTATAATACGGATTTGTGTTGATCTGGGCATACATGAGGTTTAACTTTATATTGTTATTTGGCAAGTAAATTATGGTGCATCTCAGGTGATGTTACGGAGTAATCCAAAAGTAACTAGTATTTTTTTGAGCAACTACCCCGATGCTGTTCATCGCTAGGGCTGAAACGATTCATCGAGTTAAGGGGTTTTCCCACTGGATAGTACTTGTACTTTTTAGGGGAAAAGTACATTTCTAAGCAGTTCTACGAACTACTCTCCCCCAAAATCTTTTTTTCCATTTGCATTCCCACCGGCCAAGTGGCCACAGGGACTGGTAGGAGGGGTAAGGGAGTGACGCAAGCACCGCAACGGTCTTCATAGCATCATCACTAGACCTTAGCACCACAAACAACAACAAAGCAGCATGATGGAGGAGAACATCAGAATGTTCCTGGGATCCTCCTAACGGAGTTTGAACAGCAGCGTTTAAAGACTAGGCTGGAGTCTCTCTCTCTCTCTCTCTCTCTCTCGCCGTGTGTGTGTGTGTGCACGCCGGACCAGGCGCTGGTGGAGTTTAACGGCAAAAACGCAGTTAATCACACGTGATAAAGGCGAAATAAAAGCCTCTTACGAGACTGCGGTCTGAGAGTCCGCTAGTTTACAGAGAGAGAGAGAGAGAGAGAGAGATGTTTGATGTTTTTAAGTAGTAAACTTATTCACGTTCAACTGCAAGAGAGTATAGCCTAAAAAAAAGAAGCCCTTCTCACACACACACACACACACACACACACACACACACATGCACCCTCGTCTCTCTCACTCTTCCTCACGCACGGCACGCGTGCACACACACACACAGGTTGCTAGGTTACCATAGCACATAGGCTCACCCCGGAAATTATATATTATTTGTTGGTAGCCTAACGGTAAATGCTGCAGGTGTAGAAATCTACATTAAACAGATATTTACTTTGATGTCAGGGCTAGATTACAGCATGAAACTTAATTAAATTAAATTGTTGGAATAAATACCTCTGTTCTTTTGAGACATAAAAGCCAAATGCTTGATCATTTTACAGCCACATAATTTTCGTTATGCATTATTTGTTTTGGTTGTTTAAAAACGCAAAAAAAAAAAAATGAATCGATTACAAAAAGAATCATCACACATAACATTTTGTGGAAAAACAATTGAGAAATTGTTAATGGAATAAATAGAAGAAATGCCAGTTTTGAGTAAGTAAATGCATGACATGTCAAGTTGCAAAAATGTCTAGTATGACAACAAAGCAGTCCTGCTCTTTGATTGTAAAATAGTCCACAGTAGACTAATAGAGCTCAACAGTCCCGCCCACACTCCGAGAGACCTTGGGTTCCGGCAGTAAATTTCCCATTCATTTTTCCCATTGACGTCTGGAAGAATCCGTATAGTAAGAGTTTTAGACCATGCCTTAGGCTAACCAGCTACGACGTGACTCATAAGCATACCTGTCATTTCGAGTGAAAAAACGAACAGAAAATCCCCAAAAAGTCAAAGGTACAAGACTGTGTACATATTTTCAATATCGAGCAAAGGAACTACCCATCCCACAAACCACCGCGCACCACTGAATGAAGGACGCTAGTGTTAGTTTAGCTAACAGCTAATTCGGCTAACCGCTAGCTTAGACAGCATTAAAAGAATTAATTAAGAATTAAACATTAACTTTGAAAGACCCTCAAAATAAAACCTGAAAAGAACCGTTAAAATATATAACAGCTGTTTCCCCAGTGTTTAGTTTGAGTTGATGTTATTTTAGACTGAATCAAGCTGTTAGCTAGCGGTTAGCCTAATTATCTGTTAGCTAAACTAACGTTAGCTTGTCAGCCGAAGTGTGGAACAGGTCGTGTTCGTGCTGTCTTCCAGATCCTCAGAAAATCATCTTGCGCATGTGCATGACGGATCGTGCATGCAGCTCCCCCTCCTCCCCCTCCTTACCAGCATGAGTTCCACCAATCAGAGGCATCACTGTGGGATTGTTCAGGATTGTGGGTAATGAAGTACAACCCCAAATCAGAAAAAGTTGGGACAGTATAGAAAACAAATAAAAAAAGAAAGTAGTGATTTCTAAATGTACTTTGACTCGTATTTCATTGCAGACAATACAACAGCACATAATTTAATGTGTTCCTCATGATTTTTATTGTTTTTATTTTTGAAAAAAACTAAATTCCTATTTTGGTTCTTGCAACACACTTCAAAAAAAGATGGAACGGTAAAGCATTTACCACTTTGTAACGTTGCCATTTTCACAACACTTAAAAGACGTTTAGGGGCTCAGGTGTAATTTTGTCCCATTCTTGCTGCAAACAAGTCTTAAGGTGGGCAACAGTACGGGGTCTTCGTTGTCGCATTTTGCGCTTCAAAATGCGCCACACATTCTCTATTGGAGACAGGTCGGGACTGCAGGCAGGCCAGTCAAGTACCCGTATCCTCTTCCTCCGCAGCCAGGACTTTGTAATGTGTGCAGAATGTGGTTTTGCATTATCTTGTTGAAATATGCATGTACGTCCCTGGAAAAGATGTCTTCTTGAAGGCAGCATATTGTGCTCCAAAATCTCTATGTACTTTTCAGCATTAATGGTGCCATCACAGAAGTGCAAGTTACCTTTGCCAAGGGCACTGACACAACCCCATACCATGACAGACCCTGGCTTTTGGACTTGTTGCTGGTAACAGTCTGGATGATCCTTTTCTTCTTTGGACATACACACGGCGTCCATTTCTCCCAAAAAATACCTGAAATACTGATTCATCTGACCACAGTACACGTTTCCACTGTGTGATGGTCCATCCCAGATGCCTCCGAGCCCAGAGAAGTCGACGGCGCTTCTGGACACTGTTAACATAGAGCTTCCTTTTGGCACAGTACAGTTTTAACTGGCATTTGTGGATGTAACTACGTATTGTGGTACTTAACAAAGGTTTGCCAAAGTAGTCCTGAGCCCATGTGGTGATATCGCTTATAGATGAATGACGATTCTTGATGCAGTGCCGCCTGAGGGCTCGGAGATCACAGTTGTTCAGCTTAGGCTTGCGCCCTTGTCTTTTACGCACTGAATTCCTCCACATTCCTTGAATCTTTTAATTATATTATGCACTGTTGAAGGTGAAATAAGCAAATGTCTTCCTATCTTTCTTTGAGGAACATTGTTTTTAAACATTTCAATAATTTTCTCACATATTTGTTGGCAAACTGGCAATCCTCGGCCCATCTTTGCTCCTAAAGGTCTAGAACTTTCTTGGATGCTGCTTTTGTACCAAATCATAATTACAATCACCTGTTGACATCACCTGTTTCACATCACATCATTTAACCAATTTACCTGATTACTAGCCCTTAATTGCTCCTGTCCCAACCTTTTTTGGAATGTGTTGCAGGTCTGAATGACAGGAAATTATGTATATTTACAAATGAAATTAAGTTGACCAGACAAAACATGAAAAATGTTGTGTTCACATTGTCTGCAATGAAATACAAGTCAAAGTACATTTACAAATCACTACTTTCTTTTTTTATTTGTGTTTTTCATACTGTCCCAACTTTTTCTGATTTGGGGTTGTACTTATCCAAGACATCGCGAATAAAATACATTTATCTCAAAACAAGGTTAGTGCCCCATGAACTTTTGTCATCTATATGAGCATATACAATCTCTTAGTCATGCCGTGGCTGGTTTTAAGTCTAACATCGACAGTTACGATTTTATGGCTTATACTCAAATTGTCAATGGAGAAATTGCATTGGATTTTTACATCCGGAACCCGCTGTGGGTGGAACTGTTGAGCTCTATGCATATCGCCAACCTCTAGCCTCTGCTGCATTGATTCTGACCATTCTTTTTTAAATGATTCTCTTGCAACTGTTTAAACATGGTAGGAGAGCTGGAGTGCTGCTGCTGTACATCTTTAAACCACTGAACTATGAGATTTGTATCCTTGTTTTTCAGTATGAGAAATGTAGTGAGAAATGCATTTTGATCTGGCAGGAAATCACAGGTTCTGAGTGAAAGTATGCTGAACTACAATCTACAAAAAAGTGTATTATGACTACAGTTATTTGCTCCACTTTGTAATCCAGCCAATTTTGGCCCATCCTTTTGTCTACAATATGTCCAGTCCCAAGTATGATTGGTTAATGGCACTGAATGACAACTTTGCCCCAAAAGAAAAGTGCATGTATTGTTGAGGTCCCCCTTGAAAACAAGATGGTTTATCTCAAGGGGTAATTCCCAAGGGGGCAGGCTTCTCTCCACAGAGTGAAGCCTCCTGTGGTGCCATTTTAATGCTACCAGACTCTCACCCCCCGTTAGCATTCCATTGATTGCCATTCATTTTGGCGTCACTTTGACAGCCAATAACTTTACATCTGAAGCGTTTAAAGACTTTATTTGTCCATTGTTTATTTCTAAAGAAACACAACAATGTATAAAAGGCTCCATTACCTTGTACCTCACGTTATGGCTCCGTAGCAGACGTTTTTATAAAAATAGGCTAACGATTGTGTCATAACCACGAGACTTACTGTCGCATAGTAGAGGAATTACCGTATAGTACAGGAGAAGCTCGCAGGCAGTTTCGACTTACATTAGCTGTTTAGTTTAATTACTAATGTTAACTAGCATTTTAGTTATCAATAATTAGCCTGTGCCTATGTTATCTCCTTATTATATACCTACGCTCTCCGTCTCTGCAAGATTGGGAATGATTGAGATTTCTCTTGGCACAGCTACCAGAAGACTTACAACGTTCAGACACGTTGGTCACGTCACATCTACAGCGGCAAACTCAGTTTGCAGCTGCGGAGTGACGCTCGAGCCTAACTGAAAAGTGCTTCTAATAGACTTCACTCGTCTCCGTCCAGAGCAACGGGATCTGTCGGTCCATTTTATATACTGTCTTTGGTAATTCCCAATAAAGAATTTAAATACAAAGCATATTTATAAATGAATACCATCTCAAAAAAAAGTGTGTGGATTGTTTTGTAAACACCTTTTATTCCTGATTCATCTTGAAACCTGGGAAAAGCTCCAGGATTGTACCAATTAGTACCAGCAGTGACAGCTGATTCTAGCTGAACAGATCCAGTTGGTAGCCTAGGCAGATCTGCAGAGAACACACTGTGCTGCAGACATGGCAAGCTCAGTGTGAGGGGGGAGGAGGGAGGAGGAGCAGAACAAGAGAGAGGGAAGGAGGGTCTTGCTATAAATTGATCTAGTCGTTTTTCTTTCTCTCACACACGCACGCACACAGGCACGCACGCAGGCACGCACACACACAGTGTGTGTGTGTTTGTGTGTGTGTGTGTGTCAGGATAGAAAGAGGGCTCTGTTGATTTCAGTAGATGGTGTACAGTAGCAACAAAGACTTATAGTTTTTCTCTCGCTGTAAGTGGTTGGTCCTCCGACTCTAGAGTCATAGTGAGAGAAACAAAGTGTCTCCCTGTTCTTTCTGACCACGGTGGGAAATCTGGAGTAGGAGAAGTTAACCCTCTCCTTGATTTCATGTTGTTTATGGAGGAGAACCAGGAAATGCAACGCTACCAAGCCACGGCTGAGCGGCGTGAGTTTTTTGAGAGGTGCACGTCAGTCTGCGGCATACCTACTTACATACTCACGCCATCGATTTAACGCAGAAGCATAAATTGGCCTTTACTCTGCAGTTTCTCTCAGATCTACAGAGCTTTTTAGGATCTTTCAGTTTATTGAAATGTTTTCAAGCATGCAGCTTCCCTGTTTTGGTTCCGTTTCACAGCTAAGACTGAACATTTGTTGGTTGCTGTTTTTAGTCAAAAAGCTCTGACAAACCCTGTACACTACAGTCAGTATCAAACCGCAAACAGACACAGCTAGAGACTAGCTAGTGACCATAGTAGGGGTGTAACGATACACTCAGCTCACAATTCGATATGTATCACGATACTGGGTTCACGATACGATATGTATCACAATATTTTGAAAAAAAAGCAAAAATTCAACTGAAAATCAAATTACAGATTTATTTAACATTAACAGTGTTCAATAACTGTCTTGTTATACATACAACTTAAAGAATGTACAATACTTCAATATAAATCAAGATTTAGTTTAACCTTCTGTATGTAAAATCAACAATTGACTAGGTGTCACTGACCAATAAAACTTAATTGTATCATGGAATTAGGATAGCCCAAGAGATAACTTCTTTAAGCAGTAAAAGTGCAACAAAAAAAAAACACCACACAAGTAGTGTCCTGTTCAAGTAATTTCAACACAAAGAGCTTTTTTTTTTGGATTACTTACAGGTTTTTTGCAAGAAAACCAGCATATCTACGTTTTCTGGCAGTAGCTGGGATCTTTGTGCATTTACAATATCCCCTGCTGTAGAAAAAACACGTTCGCTAGGAACGGAAGTTGCTGGAACTGTGAGGTAAGCCTTTGCAAGAGGTGAAAGAAGTGGGTACATTTGAGCATTTTCTTTCCACCATTTCAGTGGACAGCTAGTGAGGGGAATAGAAGTGTCCTTTTTGTACATTTCAATCTCTACTTCTATCCTACTTTTGGACTGGGTGACTGGTGGTTCAGAAAAAGCGTTGATGCAATGAATGCAAGCATTACGCGGGTGCGGTAGCTCAACCAATAGGGTTAAACAGACGTCGATATATCCTTCTTCTTTTATCTTTAAAACTGACCTTTGTTGATCTGAAATGAAGACAGATTCAGCAACTGCATGGCCTATTTCTCGCTTAAAATGTTTTCAGAAACACGTTTCAGTGAACTATTTTAGTACAATATGAGATCGTATTCTGAACAAGCCGCACTGACAGTCTGGCTTTGAATTTCCGTAGAAAACAAACCCATGTGACGCATTCGTCCAATCAGCTGCCGGTTGTCATTTCTTGGGCAACAATACAGATTAGCGACGCCTGCTGTTATAGAGATGTATTACGTCTCGTCTCCTCTCGTCTTTTTGATGTGTCCCGAGGCAGTTTTTTGGACCTCGGGGACGCGACTGATCATCTCGACTGGCTTTTCTGCCGATGGTCGGCCGTCTGGTATGTGTGTCAGAACATATATGGTGGTAGTAAAAAAATAAATAAATAATAATAATAAAAAATAATAATAATAATATCGCCATACCTCTACAATACATATCGTAACATTTTTGCATCGCGATAAATCGTACCACGATATATCGTTACACCCCTAGACCATAGTGGAGCATTTAGCAGCTAAAGAGACAGAGAATATTGGACTTATATTCATCATGTGCACAGAGACACGACTCCTAATGTCAATGTCAACTGTCAATGTTGCTCTGTAGTCTGTAACTGCTGGATGTGTAAATAGGAAACTAACACGTTGCTAACACGTTTGCCATAACAACTTCATAAGGTCAGTGTTGTACAGTTTTTTTCTGCTGTCCCCAAATGGCCAAAAAAAAACAACAGCACGTCAATGCAGCTTTATAGAGATTTAATTCATTACCATTTATAGTTGCATTATATTTAATTTAACCCTCAAGACTACAAGACAAGAATGTTCAAGACACATTTAAGCCACATGTTGAAAAAGGTATAAATGCATTGGTCTCTCCAAGACACACATACGTAATCTTAAAGTAGCCCTTCCAAGGTTTTGTACCTGTGATTATGGTTGTTTTACAAGGACTGTACTGTCTACCCAAATGACATGCAAAACATTTTGACCTATGTGTGCTGCTAACCAGCTAGCTTAACTGCTTTGAACATGACATTACCCCTACCCAGTGAGGCAACTTGACTGCTCTGCTGCTTCTTCCTCTAGGTATTGTGACATAAGCTGTTTGAGTCTTATGTTCCTATTGTTCTAAACTTTCAATGTCTCATAGATCTTATGGATAATTTACTGATAACAAATACAGTAATGCATTACATGTTTCCCATACAAAAACGAGTGCCTGTGCAGTTAGCAGCACTGGGCAGACAAAATATTACCACCCACAGAAACTAAAATTTCTTCAGCAGTGCATTGCAAAAACACTGCATTCTAAAGACCCTAACATGCAAACAATAAACATTTGTACACAGAAAAAATACTGTGTATCTTAGTGCAAAAAAAGAGTAGAGCACGTTGAGGTAGTGCTGAAACCTGCACCGGACCAGACATGGAACCAAACCCCACATTACCCCTAACCGCTGCCGAAGATTACAGGGGAAACATTGAGTCATTGTCTTGTGTTCCAGTGGTTTTCAGACTCTGGCTCAGAACCCAACACTCGATCATGATAGGTTATAAATAAGTCCTCAGATTGTTCTGCAGGAACGGGTGATGGCTTTTTACTGTAAAACCACAATTTTGTATGTAAGCCTTTGTACACTTTGAATTATGCTGTACTGCCATTTTGTTTTGAGTGTAAAGTCCCCTTCACAAGTGTGTGGGGACTGTTGGGAGTGTAAAAACCGGACAGTAAAGGTGGAGACAAACTAGCCTTTAAACTAAGTTAATGTAAACATAGCAAATGTATTGATAAGTAGGGGTGTGA
This sequence comes from Gymnocephalus cernua, assembly GCA_023631565.1. Classification (NCBI taxonomy): domain Eukaryota; kingdom Metazoa; phylum Chordata; class Actinopteri; order Perciformes; family Percidae; genus Gymnocephalus; species Gymnocephalus cernua. The sequence goes on along the minus strand of CM042443.1, from coordinate 29,528,623 downwards.
CGAGACCCTCAGCTCATGAGACGATACACAAGATTGGGGTCATGAGAACAAGACGAGATTTTAACACTATTTTAAAGAAAACTCTAATGATGAAATATGACTGGGAAAATAGTATTTTATTCAATCAAAATGAAAAAATTGAAATCGAGCACTGTGAAAGTTTTTGCCATAATCTCAATTTACCCTTCATGTCGTCTTCTCTCTCCCTGCAGGCTGCTTTTTGGGACTCTGTATCCTGCATACTACTCTTACAAAGCTGTCAAGACAAAAAATGTCAAGGAATATGTAAGTACATGAGCACCACTCAGCATGGACGACCTCCTTGATTTTTGTATGATTTTACTACATACATGCGTGCGCGCGCACGCACACACACACACACACACACACACACACACACACACACACACACACACACACACACACACACACACACACACACAAAATGTCCCAGTTTGATAGTTAATTATGTAAAAGTATTCTTTAGGGCTGTCCTCGACTAAATAAATTCTTAGTCGACTAACACTTATATGATTTTGTCGACTAATCGACAGAGCTGTGCTCTTTGAGAGCTGGTTAAGACTAGAAAAGCGCAATATAAATGTAGTTAATTAACCATCTGTAAAACTGAGTTTCTCTGAAATTAATCCTGCAAAAGCACCACTTTACATCTTGTGTTCACCAGAAATGTTCTCATAAGTTGCTTGGAAATGAGTAATTAAGCATGAATAAGCATAAAACATGACTTATCGACTAAAGAAATCTTAGTTGACTCGGACCAAAACGACCAATTAGTCGACTAATCGACTAAGAGGGGGCAGCACTAGTATTCTTTGTAAATCTCTACAGTCACTCCCCAGAGAAACAAGCAGGCCTGCATATTGCACGATTGACAATTTCTTCAAAGTTGCCATTTTCAGCGTGTAGCTTGGTGGGTCGAAGGTTGTTTCCCAAAGCAAAGGGATTTTGAAAATGGCAACACAAAGCCGAAGCGGAGGGGCAAAGCCATACGCACCAGGTGTCAGGCTCTATCCTGGAAATGTACGTCTGTTGATCTAGACTAAACTGAATACAACTATGACCACTTTTCTTCTGCTAAAGAGTCACAGAGTACACTATATGATATTGTAACTGCATAGAATGGATCATTAGCTTAAAAAATAAATCCATTGGTCTCATTACGCAAGGAAAACACAGTGACTAAATGTACAGTTTCTCCGCAAACACAATTTAAACTTAAAAATAACCAGATCACATTTGTCATGCCATACTTTGTCACATGCCATAATAAACCTCCAGTACACACTTTATTTCTCTATTTAAATAAGCTAGTTTGCATTTGAGAAGATACTGCTTTATCCACTCTGCCTTTTGATTTATATATGCCTATATTTTCCACCCACCTCTTTTGTGCAGAGAGCTTTGCATTTATTTGAACCAAAGCAGAAGCTGTCAATGTCTTTGTGCATGGGATGTTGTTAGATTCAGCACTTGTGAAGTTGGCCAGTAACTTGTTGACACTGCCTGTCTGCTACATTACATTTTGTGTGTGTGTGTGTGTGTGTGTGTGTGTGTGTGTGTGTGTGTGTGTGTGTGTGTGTGTGTGTGTGTGTGTGTGTGTGTGTGTGTGTGTGTGTGTGTGTGTGTGTTAACCATGCCCAAACAGTGTACAAGCTCCAGTATGTGGAAGTGGGATGTGTCCTTCATTTCAGTTGTTATTGATCACCCATACAAACCAAACAGCTTTGATAGGCATCTCCGTCTATGTAATAGCTCTCTTGCAGCTGCCAAGATTCATGTGTGCAACCGTGTTCTTAAACTATGTGCAAATTAAACTATGTGCAAATTAAACAATGAAATGATTGCCTTCAATGAAGCATTTAAATATGTAACTCCTGAAGATACAGTTATAAATCATTGGTCTGTGATGTTCAGTACTTTCCAGGCGGCTAGTACTAGCTTTTAATGTAGAATGTAGAATGCCTCTGCTAACATGTTCATTTTGACACCCCTAGTAAATACCATTATGAAGGAAAATATTTAATATAGTTGGTGCTTTTGTTGATGTCTAATATAAAGTTTTATGTTGATGACAAAATCGTAAGGGTATCACAATTTCGATTTTAAATCGAAATCGATCGAAATTAAGTCACAATCTTCGAATATAGAATTAAAAAAAAATGGAATCGTCAATACTGCCACGCCCTCATATCACATCTGGTCGGCTTGCCAAGCGTAAAAAACACACATGTTGAAGTGCTGCGAGTCAGTCAACCTCCGATAGCATGGCAACTTCAGATGCTGGAGACACATTGACAGAACTTGAGCCCCCTCCTCTTTCACTGAAGTGTGTGAAAGTATTTTGGATTTCCAGTGAGTTATGTTGACAACGTTTGCGTTGTTGACAAAAAAGCCACAGTTTTCAAGTTCTGCTATGTGCGTGTACCATATTCTGTGTGTTTACCATTGCACATTAGCCTAGCAGCTAGCAGATATTCCTTCTGCTTATAACTTTATCCCAACAAAACTGCACAGTTGAATTTCAGCCTGCATGCACGTTTTGTAGCCTGAACAGAGCAGCTTATTTTGGTTATATTAGAGAGAGCAACAAGTTAACGGACTACCATCCGCCGAGTTGCCCTCTTTGCTATCGGTCTCCTCAGTTGCTGTGCTGGCTCAATGGTGTTTTAAAGGTGCTCTAAGTAATGTCATGCGTTTTATTTTGTCTCTGTAGACAGCCCAGGCTCCACAAATGCCAAGAAAAACAAACTGGCCCAACCTGGGCCACAAAAACACAACAAACAGTCTATAATCAACAAGAAGGATTTGGGGGTGGGGGTTGGGGGGTTAGTGCGCTGAAGCACGGAAGGGAGGGGGAGGGGACGGGAGGAGGAGGGAGTGGCGAGCTAGCCCTGTTTTGTTTGATAATACTTTGAACGTCAACAAGAAGTAACGTCACCCAACATCGCTTAGAGCACCTTTAAGCCCCCAACTAAGCCTGCAAGGCAGCGCAGCGACCGTCGTCTTCAACCATAACCATTGCCTAATCATGGATGTATTAAGAGAACTGAATACAGTGTTCGGCGGGAAGCCTCGTACATTCCAATGAGAGTGCTCAAAAGCGCATAAAGCAAACATGGAGCTCGGATCTTCTGCATTCTTGGCCCATGACGTCACGATGGACACGCGCACTAGCAACAATTTGTTTGCGTTGTCTTAGCAACCGCTAGCAACATGCTCGTTCGTTCTCTCTCATGTCTCTTACAAATGGCGAACTCATGAACTCGCCGTTTTCATTGTCTAAAACATTCACTAACGTTAAACATTGTGTTTTTGGTGTTCCCGATCATTTACATGCTTAGCTAAATAAACGATAGATGTATTTAGCTAGACAACCAAGGAGATTTAAAAATGATGTTGTGCTACTAGCTAGCTAGCTACTAACTAGCGCTAGCAGTTAGCCTGCAGTTTCGTGAACAAACTCATCCATGGCTTCATCCACGTTACAAGCTTTACATCATACAGCCCTCAGGTGTATCATAAGAGAGAACCAAGGCAATGTAATCACTAGCTATGTCTGTAGTAACGTTGTGTAGGCATATAGCTAGCTACCCCTGATGTTAGCAACTAGCTAGCTAGCTGATAGCCCCGCCAGTTTGGGAAACGCTAATGACATTACATCCACGCTTTACAGAATACATACATCCCTCGGATGTATCATAACTTTATAAAATAATACAATGAACGTATTAATATAACACATGGTGAATTATAACCATTAGCTATATCCATTATAACAGCTAGCTACATGACCTCGGGAGAACACTCATCTGAGTGGGAGGGCGCAGTCCCGCGGGTCTGCTCGCGTCCATTATGCGCGTTCATCATGCCTAATTTAATAATTCTGGATTCGCTACTAGTGAATGTTAAAAATGTTAAAAACATGACATTTTAAACAAGGGCCCTTTAAGTGTTCGGGCTGGTAAGTTTATATACCCCGAAACAAATTATCCGCTGAAATATAGAAATTTCTTTCGCCATGCAAAGTCTATGTGAAAAGTTTTTCTGGGCCATGGAGTGCAGTACCACAGGTATCCGCTAAGCCCATGGTGGCTTTTAGACATGGCGCTGTTCCTGGGGGCTTGTGCCTAAACCTAGTGCCTTCCAGGCAGCACTGCCTGGAAGACAACGTTGGGGGCTTTAATTAGGGCTGAAACGATTCATCGAGTTACTCGAATAACTCAAAGAGGAAGCACACCACTAGCGCGTGATACATTCTGAATTTAGTTGGCGCGATGGCGGAGAGTAAAGATGTCCAGAAACGGCAGAGAATGTCTAAAGTTTGGGATCATTACATACTAAAAAAGGAAGAGAACAAGGTGCAACATTAAGTAGACCTGGCATACCACAGCAGTACGACCTCAATGATTCACCATCTGAACCGAAAACATCCACTCCATGCTGTTTCACCAAGGTAACGTAGCCTAAGCAGCCGCTGATTTTAATCGCATACTTGTAGTGATGTCGTGATGCGGTTTGACTAGATATGATGTTTAGCTTTTATGTTTTTAAGTAGTAAACTTATTCACGTTTAACAAGAGAGTATAGCCTAAAAAAAAAGAAGCCCTTCACACACACACACACACACACACACACACACACACACACACACACGCACACACACACACACACACACACATGCACCCTCGTCTCTCTCACTCTTCCTCACGCACGGCACACGTGCACACACAAACACACACACGCAGGTTGCTAGGTTACCATAGCAAATAGGCTCACCCCGGAAATTATATATTATTTGTTGGTAGCCTAATGGTAAATGCTGCAGGTGTAGAAATCTACATAAAACAGATATTTACTTTGTCAGGGCTAGATTACAGCATGAAACTTAATTAAATGAAATTGCCAAATGTTGGAGTTGGAATAAATACCTCTGTTCTTTTGAGACATAAAAGCCAAATGCTTGATCATTTTACAGCCACATCATTTTTGTTATGCATTATTTGTTTTAATTGTTTAAAAACGCAAAAAAAATGATCCCATTAATCGATTAATCGATCGATAAAGTGCTAGATTAATCAATTACAAAAATAATCGATAGCTGCAGCCCTAGCTTTAATTCCAAACTGTGTGGTGCGAAGCGTCTGCCCTCAGGATGTTATTGTTACATTATGATGTTAATACATGTTTTAAATTTGACAATGTAATGTGGTACATTGTGAACAAAGGTCAGATATTATATTACATAAAAGTCTAGTCTAAAAATAGCATAGCAAACTGTGCTTTAAAAAAAGAAGTAAAAATTGAGAATTGAATCGAACCGTGACCTTAGAATCGAAAATGTAATCTAATGGAGGATTTGGAGAATCGTGACACCCCTACAAAATTGACAATCACTTTATCAAAGAAAGTGTTACATTTTTTAATGCAAATCAGATGAGCATTGGATTTGATTGTACAGCTAAGTTTTTAGTGTATTTTAGACTAATCTTTCTCAGACCTCAGCAGCAGAGGGACGGACTGTATTCCTGTGTCTTCTTCAGATACATAATAGTGGAATAATTATTATTTATTATTACATAATTGTATTTAGAGGTTATCTCAGAATAGGTTTACATAGTTTAATTTTCAAAAAACATATTTTTGTGAGTGAGGCATCTCATTTCTCTTCTATCTTTGTTGGGAGTCACATACGCTCAGTACCTAGGTAAGGACTACTAGCCAGTCAGAAGCAGAGTAGGGCGGGCCCTGACAAGCATGCTAGTGTCATCCAAAACAAACCTGGCTCAGCTGGTAACCATGGCTACGGCTCAGCCGTACGTGTTCCAACCTGAGTCTGATCTCGAAACACAGGCAGAACAACCCGACCCAGCTTCGCAACCTAGACTGGAGCAAGACGTTTTAGAGTGGTAAGTTATTTAAATGTTAACAAATTAATTTTTCATACATAACGTTTTAATTCTGCACTGTCTCCTGGACATGGAGATACAACTATCTGAACTCTTCAGCTCTAACTAGCTTGGTTTGAGGGCGTGCCACACTAGCAGCTAGGCGAGCATGATAACGTGTTTTACAAAGTGGCGCAAAATGATGCGCGGTTGTCACGGAAGTAAAGGCTGGACTACAGTAGAGCTGTTCATGAACAGTGTTTTCTGTTGGAGATGGTAAGTCCCTTTGGGGTGGACTTTGGAATTTTTCACTTTGTAAACCTATAACATGTACAAAAAAGATATATAAAGGAATGGGAAAAAGCCAAAAGAATAATACGAGCACTTGGATAGAATCTTTTTTTTTTAACAGTTATATGTCAGAGATTGTACTCTGTGAAAGTGTCACCTGATGACAGCATTCAGTTTAGGAAAACAGCTGTCTGTGTTTGTAGAGATTGGGTTTACTTTTTAAAATCATTGGAATTGCAGAATGTGAATTGTGTCTTAGCACGCATTTCCATTTGAACTCAGGTTTTGATGGGAACCTATACAGGCATATAGATTTAAGGGCTTGGAGGTGTTTTCTTGGTGAACTTGGCTGATGTAAGGAATGTCAGTGAGAGTGAAATCCCAGTCAGCTGAGTTAATAACACATTCACACACACACAGCGTTAACACACCGGCTCACAGATTCAGACGCAGTAAGCTGTGATTCTGCTCTCAGCCTCCTCTTTGTCCTCCTCACTGTCTGCTTCTGTTGCTTGATCTCTGCTAGTACTGATTCTCAGGTCCACTTCTTTGTTGCATAAAGCAGTTGGGTTGATATAGGTAAATTACAATTTCTCTTACCAAATCTGGAAATGGAGACCTGTAGATTTAAAAGGCAATTTATTACACAGAGTCTGACACTTTGCTCACTACACATGTAATGCTACATTACATCAACTGCAGCAAACTTCACAGACGACAATGAGGGCAAAACGGCATCCCTGACCTGTTTTAACTGAATATTCTCTTGTTCAACCCAGCTACAAAACCGTTGTTAGCACGTTAGCATGTCGTTTAATACCAAGCCTGTTTGTAACCATTATTACCTACCGACAACGATATCTTTACACCGGTTCAACTGACTTTAGCAGTTTAGATAACACACTTTACCAGCTTTACCAGTGTGACTGTTAAGAGCTGATGTCAGGTGTTTTTTTTCTTTTCTTTTCTCTTTTAATGGAAGGCAGTTATTCACAGACAGGGCCAATAAATGTCTGCTATTGCCTCAGGAAGGCAAAATGGCTGCTGTATATTTCACTGAGGTCACGTCTTAATGTCCTCCCTACTGATGGGATGAAGGAGGGAGGGAAAGAGAAAAAAATGCTCTAAGAGACAGAGAGACAGAAGGGGGTATGAAGTGGAAGATGAAAGGGAGAGGTAGAAGAGAGACAGAAGCGGTGGAGGCACAAGTGGATTGAAACATAAATTAGATGTCCTCTCCATCTCACTGGCTCTGTTTCACTCTCTCTCCTCTGTGTGTGTGTGTGTGTGTGTGGGTGGGGGGGGGAGGGGGGGGGAGGGGGAGTTTACTATGAGGTCACCAATTAAGCAGTCCAGCAGTAATGAATCAGACTGCAGGCGTTTGTGATTTTGAGAGTTTGTGCTTGTGAGACAGGTAAATGTGTGTGTCTGTGTTTTGTGTGTTTCTCTCTCTTGTTCTCCCTCTCTCAACACAGACTTTACTCCCTCATTCATCCATCCACACACACACACACACACACACACACACACACACACACACACACACACACACACACAGACATTTCATTTGCTAGTGTCAGTGTGTGTTCAGTCATGCGGCAGCAGCCGGGTCTGGCTAATACCGCTGCCTGCCATGTGACTGTCTGCCTGCCTGCCACCGTCTACCACTGGCTTTGATATGGAAATCCAGACAGAAGAGCCTGGAAAGCCCTTAAAGAGGGACGGAGGGAGCGAGAGTGCAGGGCGGACGGCAGAAAGCATAAAAGCAAATATCTTAAACCTCTGTTTCACTACTACTGGCCTGAGAGGGAAGGAGGTGCAGGATAAATGGAGAAAGAAAGAAGAGAAGAATAATGCCATATAAACCTCAAATTGTATAACTCTTACCAAGTTTCATAAATATGCCGACGCATACGGATATGTTCATTTACAGCTTCGTCAAACTGGTTAGCTCTGGTTGCTTTGAGCGGGGGGTTAGGCTTAGGGTTACCGCAACGTGAAATGGATCCTGCGTAGCTCCAAGCGTCTGCGTCCGCGTACTTGCATGGACCATGTTTTTGCCCATATGCCCTGAACAGCCATTTGTACTGTTTTCTTTTGCATCTGGTGTTTATATTTGGGTTTGGGCCAGAAGACGTCTTCCCCAAGCCCTCTTCAGAGATGTCTTTCTGAAGGTTGTTCTTCAATGCAGATAGATAGGAAAGGGAGTTTTCTTTAGAACCTATTAATTATGCATCATAAAACATGGACAACTGACCATTGTTGAAGGGATACTTTGCCGATTACAATCCAGTGCTGTGTCATATTTGTGTGGGCAGTGTGTTAGGTGAATGGTGTGTGGCTTCCCTCCGTGGCCGCAGTGCACAGAGCTCGGAGAAGCTGAGGTCTGCGGAAATCTGGGGAAAAAAATCCAAAATTCGTTTTGCACAACAACGCGTCATCCGGCGGATCTCAGCAGACCTCCGTGCACTGTGGCCACGGAGGGTAGCCACACACCATCTAAACACACTCCCCACACTGCCATGACACAGAGCTCGATTTTAAAATGCTAAAAATCTCTCTTAGGTAAATGGTTTACTGTGAGCTAGGCGCAACGAGAGAGAGAATATCATTGCAGTATTGAATAATTGGAGCCCAGACACAATTTTGTAATTTTCTAAATATCTGATCCTCTGAATAAAAACAGAAAATTGGATAAACAGTTTAAAGATCCAATTTTTTAATTTGTCAAGGCGGGGAAAAAAATGAAAAATTTGATATTTTAACCCATTTTCTGTTTTTCTAAATGTCCATTTGTGCTTCGAAAATTGAACTGATAAGCGTTACACGGACCAAGAAACATGATCATCTTGTAGTTTCATTTAAAAAGATGTGGGCCTCATGCCAGCCTAATATAGTGTTTCTGAGGTGTATGTTTTGTAAGGATTTTGGTTTGTGATGAATAAAGGTATAAGTACAGTGGAAGTTCTAATTTATTCTCCTCCATGATCATATTGTACGTAGAGGAGAGAGAGACACAGTCATGGATGGTTATTGTTCCATATGAAGCAGGTGATGCTTTTCTTAAGTGTGGCGCTGTTCAGTGTTCTCTCTGTTTTCATGCGTCTGTGTAGGTGCGATGGATGATGTACTGGATTGTGTTTGCCCTCTACACTGTGGTGGAGACCATCACCGACCTGACACTGGCATGGTGAGTTTCACACAAATAAACACACATATGGTCACATCTCAGATAACACCTCAAGAAACAATAACACATAGTAGACAACAATTTCTTATCTGAAACTCATTGTCTCAACTGTCCTCCTCTCATATGTACACTGTGGTTTGGTGATGGTAGACTGACAATTCTATCACCAATGGAAATTCCCTTGCTGATATTATTTATGTTGATATATGAATTTCAGTGTTAGCTAATGTAATTAGAATGGCCTTTTATTAATGAGAATGACAGATGGAAGAAAGTTTGGGAACACAGGTAGGAACACATAACTTGGGGCTTCTCATAACATACACTTCAGGAGTGAGTCTTTGGTGTGAGTTTTTTTTCTTGTGTGTCCACTGTATTTCACAAACTGTGATGTTCCATGTAGTCGTTGATGTAAGTCAGAACAGAAAATATTCACATTGGGCATCAACAGGCACTAAATTATACTCTGCCTAAACAACTGTCATTATCTTAAAGCCAGTGTTTCAGTGTGCCATAAACGTGACTGGGTTCGTGGCATGTTCCAATCATAGGCACCCAGGTATCTGAAATAACTTTGACCCAACTGATTCTTACCAGCGTCAGATTTGCTACACTGGACCTGGTGTTGTGCCTGTGAGCCTCTCTGACCTGGGGGAAGAAGTTCAATAAATAATTTGGGGCCGCTTCACCATTTAAAAGTTAACCTGAAACCAACCATTCACACATTCAGACTCAAACTGGTTTATGTGGCAGAATGCCATTCATAGTGAATTGAATTCAAAGAACACCTCTACTCATAGGTGCCCTGTGGTGCAATGTGGGGTTGTTGAGATGTCCTGAGTGGGAGTGACAATATACTCTGTACTGCACTCATCATTGTATCCGTTGAGTAGAGGCACCCTAAACCCTAACCTCAATCACAGAAGCTAGCACTATGGGAATTGGAAACACAATTTGAAGGTGAAAGAAACTTCTATGCAAGAGTGGCACAACCAGTATGCTGGTCCGAAGGGTCATTATGATCCTTTTTTGGATAATAAAACTGTATGTTTTGCCCTTGCGCCTTTTTGGCTCTGTGTTGTAACACGCTGAGAAATGTTCTCGTCCACATTGTGCGTTTTTAAAAAGCAACTTGCAGGTTAGAGACCCCAGTGAATGAATGTGTAGGAAAATGATGTCAAAAGATTTTCAAAAAGGTATACATAAATATACATTACAGTGACCTCTGTAGTCGTTTTTGTAAGACAATGCCTTTCCCTTTAATCGGGTGGTTATCTGCTCCGCGGGAAGCTACGTGCACTGGTGCCCCAGAGGGAAGCCAAACACTGTTCGTCTAAACATACTGTGTGTGTGTGTGTGTGTGTGTGTGTGTGTGTGTGTGTGTGTGTGTGTGTGTGTGTGTGTGTGTGTGTGTGTGTGTGTGTGTGTGTGTGTGTGTGTCCAGGTTTCCTCTGTACTACGAGCTGAAGATAGCCTTTGTGATCTGGCTGCTGTCCCCCTACACCAGAGGAGCAAGTCTTATTTACAGGAAGTGTCTGCACCCTCTGCTGTCCTCTAGAGAGAGGGTAAGATCATCCATCCATCCATTCATCCATGTAATTGTTGTTGAGAATATTATAGGCTTACCACTTTGTACTCTGATTAATCTGTCTACTAGAAAAGTTATTGATGTTGTCTCCCTGCAGGAAATAGATGAGTATATTGTGAATGCCAAAGAGAGGAGCTACGAGACCATGGTCAACTTTGGCAAGCAGGGACTGAGCATTGCAGCCACCGCTGCTGTCACTGCAGCTGTCAAGGCAAGTGTCTCTGGCTTCTACTCTATTTGGTTTGATATTTGTTTAAATGTGTTACTTTTTCTTTATTATTTTTATCATTGATTTACTTAAGATGCACTTCTGTATTCACCACAAATTCACAATAGCATGGCTAAGGCAGTTTGTACCCTACAGTATATCTCACTCTTGTGGTACTTCATTAAATTAAAGGAACACACCGACTTATTGGGACATTAGCTTATTCACCGTAACCCCGACAGTTAGACAAGTCCATACATACCCTTCTCATCTCCGTGCATGTCGTAACTCGGTCTGACGGCTCCACCGTTAGCTTAGCCTAGCACATGAGACACAGCCATCTTCTAACTGTATACAAACTGGGAACTATATTCTCAGAAAGGGAAGCAGTGCTACTTGCAGCTCTGCTCAGTGACTATAGAAACCACAACATGTAAATAGGAACATGTTGCAGTTATTTTGTCACTTACTCAGAGCAGTAGGCTAGTTAGAGCCGGTTACCTCCAGGATCTGTGCTAAGCTAGGCTAGTTGGAGCCGGTTACCTCCAGGATCTGTGCTAGGCTAAGCTAACGGTGGAGCCGTCAGACAGAGTTACGACACGCACGGAGATGAGAAGGGTATGTATGGACTTGTCTAACTGTCGGGGTTACGGTGAATAAGCTAATGTCCCAATAAGTCGGTGTGTTCCTTTAAGACAAAATGTCCCACAAGTATTGTTCTTGATTCTCTTTCCGATCTGACTTTGTAAGAAACTGTTATACCTTTAGCTTCCTTTGCTTAGATGCAACAGTGTTCTCTGCCTGTTTTATGCAGCAAAGCAATCCAGCAGATTGTTTTGCTAAATTCAACCTGTTGGCAGGGAATGTACTCATTTGGCTTGCTAAACCACTCGTATGAGAAAACAGGCAGAACTAGTTATTGGTGTGTAAAAAAATGCAGCAGAGTTGCATTACACGCCACAGCGAATCCTGAATAAAATCTTAACTTGAAGATGAGAAACATTGTGCTCATGCAAATGTATCCACTGTGAGTGTGTTTTTAAAGTTGCTGTCCTACAGTTCCCACTCACTGCAAAGTCAGTATAAATGAGTGTGTGTGAACTGTTTTTTATCAGCATTGCGTGAATACCTGAGTGTGTCAGATAATCCCTATTGAGCTCCTGTCTAAGGCTGCGTTCAGACAGGGAAACAGCGATCTGGCAATTTGCCGCAGGGTAGTCCGGCGGTGTGGGATGGTCACAAACGGCCCATTTGTGTGACGTCCTGTTGTGTTCTTTGACCCCACAATATCGCACAAGTAGACTTTACATTTCACAGTTACTGTTTTCTGTTGTTTATAGATCTTGACAACCGCACGTAAAGGCAACTTTGTTTCACAGAAAAAGAGAGAAAGAAAAGAGACATAGCTAGCGCTTTGTTGTCGCAGGAAACATTGCTATTGACATTCAAATCAACGTAGCAGACTTCATGTTCGAAAAACCATTCGCAAAACCTCTAAATGCTCAAAATGTGATGCAACATAAGCATTCACAGTTAAGAAACTGTAAGAAACAAAAACACAGATTGTGAGTGTAAACTACATTTTACTCTTTGAGTAGTCAGGAGCTATTTGGAAGTCTCAGGAAAAACTTTCCTCTGGTTTACAAGCTCTTCAATCTCACTCCTTTGAGAACTGGGCCACTGTTACTCTCCAATTCAATTAGTTTGTGATGGATGTAAATTTAGCCACAGTGTTCTGTGAGTTGCTTCGAATAAAAACACTAAGGAATGACTTGAGGTGTGTGTGTGTGTGTGTGTGTATATACTGTACATGTATACAGTATATTGAAACAAGGGAGATGTGAATCAGAAGAACCAACGCCAGGGGTAGAAATAGTTGGCTATAGCTTTAACATAACTATAGTGTGTGTCCTTATAGTGACACCAGTGTGCGACCTGTAAAAACCCTCCTGTCTCTGCTAACATTAAACATGTCATTAATCACTACTTCAAAGCTATGCCCCTCTCTCACTCTCCAGCATTCCAATTTCATGCTCTCTCTCTCTCTACCACGCTTTGTGTCTCTTTTTATTTGTCTCTTCTCTGCCTGAAAACCGTTCTCGTCTCTTCCCCACCTCCCTCCCTTTATCTCTTACATTTCTTTTATTTCCTTTGCCTTCCCTTGTCTTTATTGTTTCTTCCTTCCTATCCCCCTGTGTTTTATCATCACCGTTTTAGGTCACAGTGCTATTTCAAATCCTTTTAAAAGCTTTTTGCGTTCTAAGCTGGAATTTGATTAACCTTGGCTTGTACAATACAGCCAGCTGCACCGTACATAAAATCCATCTGTCTGAACCTGCCAGACAGAAGAAAACTGCTCAGAGAGCACTTTGAAGGATTTCAGCAGAGATTGGAGCCGTGGTTTGGTTTACAAATGCCTCTTTTTAGGATGTGATTTTATTGAGTAAGAAACTCCTGAGACCCAAACATTTGAAACTGCTACATGCACCGACCTCTATTATGCATGCAGCATACTGGCATATCGATGTGCATGTAGCCTGAGGCTGATTTTAAATTGCATCTGTAAAGCCTCTACAGGTATGAAGAAGCAGACTGGTTCTTTCTGCTTCCTTCAGTTGCTGCTGTTCCACCTGAATCAGAATGTTCAGATTTGGGTACACCCCGGATAGGTCGCCATTCAATCACACTGCTGACACATAGGAACAGAAAGCCGCCTACTGGCAATTTTAGAGTCGCCAGTTAGCCTAACCTGCATGACTTTGGACCAGGGATCGACCGTTACTGGTTTTTCAAGGCTGATACCGATGAATGAACCTGATAACCGATATTTGCAACCGATATGCATTTACAGTGAAAATGAAAATCTTTAAGTCAAAATTAAGATTTTGAAATGTTACAAACACCAACACAAAACTTTGTTTAAATACTTTAAGCAATTATTTAATAAATGAGAAACTTTCAACATAATCCACAGTAAAAGAGAGTTTGATAGTGTTGTGGCATTAAGTCAGACTCAGTAGTGAGTGAAACTGAAGCAGAGGGACAGACTCAGAGCTGTAGCTGAGCCAAAGTAGAACACTTTTTAATTCATCTGTTATCATGCAAATAAAACACAGATACAGATCATCTGCAAACTGCTGAAAAAACGGCCCGATCATCAGTCTATACCTACTTTGGACAGAACCTTCTATCTGTGAGGCCACAGTGCTGACCACTGCAACACCTGGTTAATACCCATGTCAATCTTAAACATTTCATATTGCATTTGACAAAAATCATACAACGTATGTCACATTACAAAAAGTCATGTTAATAATATTTGACTAAATGAGTAAAAAAACGTCATTAGCTTAGCATAATTGGATATTTTCAACTCACTTAAAGCTGTAGGAATATTACCAACTCTGAAACACACAGAAATTCTTTGTAGACACATTAATAAAACAAATACCTTAAAGCTTTAGTGCGTAACTTTTGTTATAATAATGAACGTCCGTTACATTCAAGAAGTTGACAAATGAGTTGCTACAAAGCTAATTTAGACTATCAGCTCCACACAACTCTCTCTGGAATTCTCAGTGTGACTATGTTCAGAAGTGTCCTCCTTGGCTACTAGCAAATGTGTGGAGGAGGGGTGGGGGGCTTTGCGCAATCACAGAAGGCTTGTATCATGTGGACGCACCGACAGTTTTGTTGTCTTTACTTAGAATTCCTCATGGGGGACACAGAAACTACGCACTATAGCTTTAATTCACAAAATGTATATTTTTTATAAATTTTTTTATAAAACTGTAATGTTTGGAAGTATTGGAAGTAATGCTAGCTTATGATGCTACAGTGACTACAGGTTTACATAGTTGTTGCTCTTGATTGGGCTGCACTATAGAGGTTTCCTAGAAACCGTCTTTATTAGATGAAGAAGTGCAACCATGAGGGATCATGGTTGCACTTCTTCATCTAAAGCCTGATCTTTGTTTTGAAATTGATTGAAGGTTATCAAAGGGCATGTTTCTGCTGCTAATGCTTAATATGGTGTGAACTGTTTATATGGGGAGCCTGTGGGAAAACTGTATCACTTCTGCTGGGCTTCTGCTCTAAATGTCAAACCACCATGTACACTGAATTTGGAAAGACTGAAAGCCACATTGTGTGGTTTCTATTTATTTATTTTACTATTTGGTCAGGGTGAGGTTGTGTGGATCTGCCCCAGCTTGCTTATTAGCTAACCCTCTTTTGACTTTGTTTCTCTTTCTCTCTCTCTCTTTACTGACATCCTTCTTTCTTCAGGGTTTGTGTGCTTCAGCAGGCTACTCTGGGAGGTAAAACCAGTCAGTGTAAGCAGCATGGACAGAACTTTCCATTTCATATCAGCATTATTGGTCCATGATACCATGGTCCCCATCCTTTGATATTCAAACATTTATGTTCTTTTACCAGACCTGGTAGCTGAAAAATAAATCTGTGTTTATTTCCATCTAGTTCTTAGTGTTGTAATAAAGAATCAACATTTACAATTACATTTAACTCGATATTTACAAATCTAATTTTTCTTCATTTATATCTCTTAATGTTTGCACTGTTGTTTGTGTGTTTAAACCTTTCATTTCATTATAACACTTCACATATTCTTCCAGTTTCTTTTTTCACTTGCTTTGTTTCATCAAATGTTCCTCCATTTTTTTCCTCCCTTCTTGTTGTTGCCCACTTTTGTTTACTTCCATGATGATGTTTTCTTCGTCACTGTAGAATTTTGATTAGACATTTTAATCTCTGACATTAATATGTCTGGCACGCCTGATAAACTGCCAGCCAGGACACAAAATCTTTGCCGTTGTCACTACCGGTCCATCTCCCTTATTAGTAATCCTACCAAACACTTGTTACATTTTGTGTCCCGCTATAGTCAGTTGTTAAGCTGGGGGGGAAAAGCTGTGTGGTAGCAAGCAGTGGGTCAAAAAGCTCACCTTTGTTAAGAATAAAAAACACTAAATTCTTAGCCTGCTACAGTTAACAGCCCTAACTATCAGAGGTTCTGAGTGAGCTTTATTAATTTGCCTTATCAATTTTGTAACCGGTCAAGTCATTGGCACGCAATGAAGACTAAATGCTTATGTTTATGACATCTGACCCCTGCATTTGTCATGTAGTAATAATAAAATGGCAGCAACACAGTAGCTCTTCCAGTAGTATGGCCACTATAAAGGAAGTTTTACAAGAAAAAAACTAAATGTTTTGAGAATAAAGTGATAGGTTTACAGGAAAAGAAATGGAATATGAGAATTAAATCAACTAGTGATTTTTACAAGAATCCGTTGTAATCCGGGCTGGGCGATATGACGATATATATTGTCAAAACGGCATAAAAACCTCTTTGTTTATATTGTTTGAATTAATGACAATGTTGAAAATGCAGCGGCCAAACTGCGTTGGACGATGCTTTCTGTTCTGATCCACGTGATGTGCATCATCATTTTGGAAGTATATAAAATGATGATCTATATCAGCAGAGATTTTGGCCATATCGCCCGGCCCTAGTTGTAATAATAATTATAAAGTCGAAATATTGGGCACTTTATTTTAATACTCTTGAGTAGTGAACAGGTGAGAGCAGTCTGTCAGCTTATGGGTCAGATGAAGGATGTGGATGACCTGAAGTTCTAGTGGTCAGAGATTTAAGGATATTGTGAAAGTGAAGTTAAACCATTAAGGAATACGCCACCGTTTGTTGAAATAGGGCTTATCATGGTCTCCTCTAGATGTAGATAGGTGGGCAAACACATTTTTTGTCTCAGTGCATGCATTATCTCAGTCTGGCGGAGCTGCTGCTAGCTTAGCTTAGCATAGTGAATGGAATCCTTTGTTGCCGTTAGCATGTCGTGAGTAAAAGTGAGCCAACAACAACAAAACAACCTAATTACTTCTTGTGGCCTGCGTATTCACAACAAGTACAAATAGCATCACTGTCTACTGTAGGAAAAATAGCCAGCTATTCACGCCGGTATGTTGATGAAAGTTGGGGGGTTTCAGGTGCTGCTGTTATGGGGGCAGCTATTCTCTCCGTCCTGTGTGTGTTGCTGGCGCGGCCTGAAAGAAGGTCAAGGGGCGTGGCCGGGCGATCTACTTGCCTGCACAGCTGTAGTTGATTCAACTAAGGACTGCTGCAGTATTTAGACCCGGGTGGAACTCGTCTTCGGCGCCAGATCCTTACAGCTACCAATGTGGTAACTTGTCTCCCAGTGTGATAGCTACCTTGTTTGTTCACGTCAGTACTTTCCTGTATTTCCTCGTGCTTCACCCACTGTGTCTGCATGTGATTCTCTGTGTTTTGGGTCAGAGCCTCGGTCGTAACAGCTGCTGCGTGATCTCTGTGCCAAGTAGCAGTGCTTCGGCTGGCTACTTCCACCCAATATAGTCCCAAATCAATATATACCTAGGAAATCGTCTAGTCTTATTTTGCATTGCTATTTGTACTTGTTGTGAATATGCAGGCCACAAGAAGTAATTAAGTTGTTTTGTTGTTGGCTCACTTTTACTTGCGACATGCTAACGGCAACAAAGGATTCCATTCATTACGCTAAGCTAAGCTAACGGCGGCTCCGCCGGACTGAGACAATGCATGCACTGAGACAAAAAATCTACATCTAGAGGAGACCGTGATAAGCCCTATTTCAACAAACGGTGGCGTATTCCTTTAACATACGAATCCATAACTGGACCACAGGGGGCACTTGGTGTACTTCAGACGGCTGAGCCAAAACACAAAAGTTCAAAGCAAAACCATTTAAAGCTCACTGGACTTTATAAGTGTCTTGAAATGCAATGAAAAGCAGCCAACGTTACATTTTACACTAGCTGTGCATTGAATGAACATAAAGGCTCTGCTGGTATCTTTCTTAATTTTCAAGCTTCATCCAACTAATAGAATATTTGACAGGGGTTCAGGTCAGTAAGACAGCATACATCTGTTTTTAGTAAGCAGCAGTCAGTAGTTAAGTTATATGATAGTTGCCCACAAATAAGAAGATGACCACGCTCATTTACAACAAAACAAACTCACTTACAGTCACATACTGGTCTACCACACAAATTGAGATTTGTCTGACTGCAACAAAAAATTCCACCTCACCCAAAACAGCCTAAAGCCTCCGGCCGTCCAGATATTCAGTTGGAACCACCAGACTTTTTGTAGGCTGGCTGTAAATGTTGAGGGGAGTAGTTAGTTGTTTTCAACACTCGTTTACTTCATCAGTGTTGTTCTCTGTGAGGTCTAAAGTGCAGTTTGCTGGTGATGTAATTGTGTGTGTGTGTGTGTGTGTGTGTGTGTGTGTGTGTGTGTGTGTGTGTGTGTGTGTGTGTGTGTGTGTGTGTGTGTGTGTGTGTGTGTGTGTGTGTGTGTGTGTGTCTCACAGGGTCAGGGTGCCATCACAGAGAAGCTGCGTAGCCTGAGTATGCACGACCTCACACAGATAACCCAGCAAGATGACGGTGCAGGGAACCAGCTCTACGAGTACAGCTCCCGCTCAGCCAACCCTGCCGTCAGGAGATCTCAGAGCACTGAGGCTGGCGACAGAGCAGGTACACACACACACACACACGTGCACAATGCTGTTTTTTCGTAGTGTACAAGATGCATATGCACAGACTTCCTTAGCAGATGAAGTTTACTCAGTTGTCATCCTCTAAGACAACTGAGAAAAATCCATCTTCCGAGGAAGACCGTGAAATGCAGATGAAAGCTTTCCTGGAAGATGCTAGTAAGTAGACCTTAATTTTTTAAAGGGGTCATGTGCTTCACATAAAAGGGAATTAAATATGTGAAAGCCTAAAGGTTTATATATAAAATGAGAAAAATGTGAATGGATAGCTCAAAGACCTGATGGTAAAAGCTTAGTCATTTACCTTTAGATTCCGGAATGATCAATATGCGTGTATATGTGGAGCTAGCCAGGTAATATAACCATATACAAACCCCAAACAGGAAACAAAATCCAGGAAGTCAAAAGTGAAAACTGTGAGAGCATTTTGAAGTATTTTAACCCTTTAAGTCTGACTGTCATAGTTTGCGTTAAAGCTGGCACACCTCATATAACAACACACTCATACACAAAATCAGCAAAACATACTCTTTCCAGTGATAGGGCTATGCATTGGGGATAAATGTTCACAAATCCACTTAGAAATCGTAGAATAAGATATTCCTTATAACTAGTGCTGTCAGTTTTTACGAATCCCACTATGGCCACGCCATGTCCCGCCCTACGAAGCAGCTCGATTGGTTGGGTTAGGCATTTCACCTCGAGTGGTTAAGGTTAGGATAGCGGATTGGTCAGGGGATAGGACCTGAACAAATGGGGTTACGTCACCTTGGGCGCCTGGCCAATAATAGTGATTGAAGGGCGGGTCTTGGCGTGGCCGGCCGTACACGCTTGTTTGGGCTTGCGAGCCACGTAGCTGGTAGCTAGTACTGTAGGCTCGTCACGGCGATTAGCTGTGGAGCGAGTAGCGACTCTAGAGTCATAGTGAGAGAAACAAAGTGTCTCCCTGTTCTTTCTGACCACGGTGGGAAACCTGGAGCAGGAAAAGTTAACCCTCTCCTTGATTTTACGTTGTTTATGGAGAAGGACAACCAGGAAATGAGTTGGGGGAAACCATAGTCGCTATGACGACCAGCCACGCTCGCCTCAGGCATGAGGCAGTACTATCTGCAATGGAAAATCGATAACAGTGTTACATTATGTGACAGATTATTAGCTCCAAGTGTGAATGTTAGTGTGAAATTGAACACTATGTATATGCCAATGTTGTTTTCAATTAAAAAAAAAACATTGTCACAAAGCAAGCCGATCCACTTTTCCATGTTAAGAGCATTAAAATGAGAAAATATAATGGGACAAAAAGAAATCAAGGGACATTTAGAATAGATAAAAATGTGCGATTAATTGTGATTAATTGTGAGTTAACTATGACATTAATGCAATTAATCGCGATTAAATATTTTAATTGTTTGACAGCACTAGTTATAACGTGAGCTCTTACGTCATGTTTAGACATTTTCTTCAGTATTAAATGTAATCCAGTAGTTTCTGTGTGTACATCCTTGGTTACAGTTTAAACAGGAACTGAATTTTTATGGTGCAGATTCACCAACGTGACATGGTAACTTTGTTTAGGAAGAGAATGTGGGAAAACGACTCAAAAATGAGAAAAATAAAAAAGTAATTTAAAAAGAACATAACGTATTATAGAGAATGTGTGAGTAAAGACTGTAACACAGTCTGAGTGAAATTGATTTCAGCTTAACTGGTATAGGTGGACTCAGCTAGGTTCCATTATTTCATTATTGCAAAAATAATGCTAATTTCCAAATTCTTAAGCAAAATCGTACACTCCCATACTCAGAAGAGCCACTGTGAATTCACCCTGAAGATCTTTCCTTACATTAGGGACACAGATAGGGTTGTCCATATCACTGCAACACCATGCTTGTGACAAACGAGGAGCACTGCAGGCTGGCAGGCATGTCAATGAAGTGTGTGTGTGTGTGTGTGTGTGTGTGTGTGTGTGTGTGTGTGTGTGTGTGTGTGTGTGTGTGTGTGTGTGTGTGTGTGTGTGTGTGTGTGTGTGTGTGAGACAGACTTCCCAGCAGACAGAGGGGATGAGGTTGAGTACGATGCTAGTGGAATGTCAAACACACACACTCTGTTCCTTCTGTCTATCTCTCTCTCAAGGGAGAAAGCAGGGGGTGGGAGTGGAGGAGAAGAAAGGGAGAACTGAGATGAATGTATAGGAGAGTGGAGATGTAAGGGATGGATGGATAGAGAAGAATTGAATTTGGAAGAAGAGGTGGATGGATGGAGGGAAGCAAGGCTGGTAGACAACATTAGCATACTGAGAGAGGAAAGACAGTATTATGTATTCAGCTCAGCCAGCCAGCAGAGAGATGAGGGGAGGAAGGGATTTTTTTCCCCTCCAACTGCTCACATGACATCACACACCCTCTGGTGGCCATATTGGAGGTCCTCACGTAACGCAACAATGGTTTTCTACAGTCGGCGATATAGACGTGAGCTGCAGAGTCCTTCCTCGGTATAGTGGGAGCCAAGCAGGCTGCAAACGTTGAACCGCCTGGTTTCTAGACAAGGCTAGTTACAACTGCGGGGTTGAACACTGTACACAAGTAGCAGGACTACTACTCAATATCAACCCCAAAACTATAGCTCTGGATTGTTTTTGTTGTATAGGCTGATTCCCATCCAACCAACACATCCAGAATTCAGATGGTATTTTTGATCTTGTGTTGGAATGTGAAATCTAATGTGAAGCTGGCCTCTGTCTCATCCCACCCTGTTTCCTCTGGGAGGGGAAAGGTTGCTTCCAACTCTAGAGAGTGGGAGGTTTTTCTCTTATAGACTCCAGATGTGACAACAACAGCAGCAGCAGCAGCAGCTAGAACCAGAACCAATGGAAAACATTACTGTTCAAATACAAACTCAGCTTTAGAAAACCCTGATGGACACTTAATACTGCCTGGGCATGGATACAGGCAGCGCTTGGGTGACAGAACACAACCAGGTGGCAATACTTTAAGGAACAGTATTTAACATAAAACAGCGTTTTGGGTGTTTCCAGAGATGTCAGTTCTCTAGAATTTGACTTAAAGGATAATTTCAGGGGTTTATATCAATCTGGATCCTAGTTTCCTATGTTTTTGTGTGTAAGTGACTGATAGGAACAACAATCTTTGAAATTGGTCCAATATTATGCATGAATGCTGTAACAGGCAGCCGCAGACCAGGCTGCAATGTAACCCTATTGGGCAAATGAGCATTGTCAATGTGGTCCACTAAAAGCGCTGTTTTTGCCACTGGCAGACTCAGATTATTATTCTAAATGTCTGACAACATTATGGAAGGATCCCTAAAGAGATAGACCTGACATATAGCTCTGAGGTCGCTAGCGCTAAACCCACCAGACTCCATTTAAAAAAGCAATACTTTTAGTGTGTATACAGCCAACGTATTTTCACATGTGAATCGGTAAACTATGTGTTTATTTCAACCAAAACTAGAGTTGTGATGGTTGGAAAAGTGGAAAGACGACCAAAAACGGCTTTTCATAGTTTTATTTTGTTTCTGTTGACTTTGAATAAAGTGTGTTTTACAATGCTAAAATTACTGTTTATTTTCATGGAGTCTGGTGGCTTTAGTGAACACAATTTCGTGGATGTTTTTATGTTTAAAAAAAGGATCTTACTCTTTAACAGAAAGGTCGACCTCCTTAGAAATCCTTTCATAATGTTGTCAGACACTTAGAATATTAATCTGAGTCTGTCAGCGGCAAAACGAGCACTTTTATGAACGTAAATAGAAGCTGCACAATTTCCCTATTAACTTATATTGTAGCTTGTTTCTCTGACCGCTGACAGCAGCAGTTTTACTCAATACTGGACCAACGTCAAAGATTGTTGTTCCCATCAGACAGTCACTATGGAAAAATAGGGTCCAGGTTGGAAAAAAAATAAAAATAACTTTACCCCTTTATAATATTTGATAATAAACATTTGGTGAACATTTGCATTAGGTTAGTAGTAGGTTTACTTTTTTGTAAGAGGGCAGCGAAGCATGAAAATGTGGCATAATGTTGATATTGTTCAATTTATTATAGATTATACAATGTGTATTGAAATGAGGGCCATGCCATGCTAAGTAATGAGCTGAATCTGAATTACAAATATAATTAGTAGCTGCTCTCAAATTAATTTTTAAAAAATACAGTACAAACTTGAACCAGCACTTTGTAGTCCGTAAAGGTTGTTTTGATACAAGCCACATTATGGATGTTATGGCCTCACCGGTAGACGCATCATGCTGTTAAAGTGTATTTTCTTGCTGGAGTGTAGAACAGACAGCTAGTGTATGACCTTTCTAGCTGTTGTGTTTCTATGAGGAGAGACAAAGAGAGCCAAGCAGCGAGGCAGCAGTGTGTTGGCTGAGTGTCTGCTGACCTCTGCTGGACCAGCCGCTCTCTACATGGCCACCTCACCACAAGATCACACTAGGGGTGCACAATATATCGACTCAATATCGTTATCGCGATATCATGTTGCGCGATATTATACCGAAAGTCTCGCGATAATTATGCAATATTTTTTAAATAAAAAAAAATTAATTAACAAAAAAATTATTAGGTTTTTTTTTATATTTTGTTTCATTTGTGAAGCGTTGCATCCCGCCCAACATGCACCCAAAGAATATAGAAGTAACAAGAGGCGAAACTCAATAGAACGTTGTGTTGCACTCAATAGAATGTTCCATTGCAAGCTGCAGCACAACGTTCTATTGAGGTTATCTTCTTGTTACGTATATACTCTTTGATGCACCTCTTGAAAAATACACATCACTTGGTAGCGTTGCATTAGAGTTGCTACTCGCTCCGGAGCTAATCACTAGTCACTCTCTCACTTCTCCCTCGCTCGGCCATACACCTGTTCTGTAGAAATGCTCTTTATTTATTTATTTATTTAATACTGTACAACCAGTAAAAGATGTCCTGTTCTATAGACACGTTGGACCAGTCCAATATGACTGCAGGTTGAAATAAACCTTGTGTTGTAAGAAAACATTTACTATTACTGTTACTTTTACTAACTGTTTTGATGCGTTTTCCCATAACTTTGCTAATTTTACGTATGTTTGAAAATATCGAAATGAATATCGATATCGCAATATTCATTATCACAATATAATTTTTTTTCAATATCGTGCACCCTTAGTGCTGAAGCCTGTGTGATCATCGTCAGGGTGCATTCACTGTAACGCTAGTGAAATGGAAATACAGCAAATATAGTTTTATTTCACTTTTTATGTCTCTATTACAAGTGCAGAGTGCCCACTACTACTATAGTAGTTTTTTCTTTCATTCTGTCTTTAAAATAATAATTTCTTGCAATTTTCATTTTCTGTCATTTTCCTGTCTCTGTGCTAATGATAATAATAAAGTTCTAATGGCCATGGTGTTTGCTAGGGCTGGGTATCGTTCAAACATTTCTGATAACGGTACCCAGACCGATACCGTGACTTTGATTCCGGTTCCTAAACGATACTTTAGAAATTACAACATTACGCATTATGGCACAAATCTTTTTATTTATGTTTGAGCTCATATACGAGAGCCCCGTCTCATATAAGATGTTGGTAGAAGCATGCTGCGAAGACCTTTCTCCACAGCGCTGCGGAGAAGGGTCAAAACGTGCTCTGTTTTATTGGAATTTTTCTAAACCAATCACAATTGTCTTGTGCGCCACTAAGCGCCAAACGGAGCCCCAGTGCCTCTGCAAAATAGCCTCAGGAAGGAACTTGTTTTGGAGGAATGTGTACGTTCAAAAGTTGTTTTAGTCGTGTGAGAGAAAACTCAGATTGGACAGATAGTCTAGCTAGCTGTCTGGATTTACCCTGCAGAGATCTGAGGAGCAGTTAACCAGAGTCCTCACAAATCCACCAGAGTTTAAAATTACAGCTCAAAGAAGCGGGAGGTGACAGACATCTGGCAGAATTTCCGGCGGCACCTGAGCAATCCCTGAAGTGGAACGTTGTGAATGTAGTATTGCAGTCTTAACCTCAGCTGTGAACAGGACAGGCTCAGTTATGTACCCAAACATGGTGTCTGAGATGTTTGTGTTGTCGGGACATAAATCTCAGTCTGTTTCAGTGATTCCTGATACATGTATGTGTGTCTGTGTTTTGCAGACTACTACTATGACCAGGAGAGGAGTGATGAAGAGGCGGAGCCAACCTTCTCTGAAGACGAGGCAGTCACTCAGAAAGGACTGAGGCGGTCGCAGAGTGTCAAGATCTCACGATCCAGAGTCCGCAAAGATGTAAGTCTTCTGTCCCATATTGTCGGAAGCTGTGTTTTCAGATAGCAAAAATCATCTGTAATTAGTTCCTATTTTTTAGTCCATCAAAAGAAAATAATAACCAGACCAGGGCTGTAGTCAAGTCCAAGACCAGGATTAGTTGAGTCCAAGTTAAGACCCAGTCCAAATGAGAGACAGTCATGGCCGAGACAGAGAAAAAAAAAAGAATCCTAAAAAAGATTGATGCTTGATGATTGAGGTATAGGGGGCAGCCAGGTGTGTACCAGGCGACCAATGTCAATGCCCATCTAGATTTTGAATTAAACTAATACCTGTTTTCTGAACAAGCACGCTTCATCAATGGTTTTGTTTTAAAGGAGGTAGTTACTTAGGAAAAAAAACAATATAGTGCTGGACTCGGTCGAGACAACTAGAATATTTGGCGAGTCCAACGGCCGAGTCCGTGACAAGTCTGAGTCCAAATACCAACGAGCCCAAGACAAATCCGAGACAATAGAAAAACATCTTGAGTCCGAGTCCGGACTCAAGTACTACAGCCCTGAATCAGACATATGAATAATAAAAAAGAATAGAAAACGTCGCTACAAGGCAAAGAGAGGAGGTACTCAAGAGTTTTTACGTACAGTAAATGTCGATCCGGATCGATATATTGATTTAAAGGTGCTGTAGGTAGGATTGTGAAGATCCAGGATATGACAGAAAAGTTAATTTTATAAGGCTTACCTACTGCATCCTTTAATCCTCAATGATTCAATATTATCGATACATATTGTCATTTTTAAGGTGCCCATTTTATATTTATTCTTTTTATTAAAAGGAGTAGTTTGTTTTTATTTTGGAAGAGCATAGTAATGAAATTTGCAAATCATATTTTAGTTGTCTTTTGTAAATATGTATAACTGATTGTGTTAAATGAGCATATGTATCGTCTGGTCTCGGTCTCAGGCCCCTGAATTAAATCAAATCAAAATCGTATCGTGGCAGACTTCGTGATATCAGTAAATACTGTATTGTTGTCCTAAGAAGTGGTATATAAATACATTCATAACTGTATTATTTTCATCATTTTGTCACCAGGCGCGTTATGGATCCCTGAAGATTAAAGGCAAGAAGAGACCAGCGCTGAGCTCTGTTAACTATGGAATATGAAAAGAATGACACACACACACACACACACACACACACACACACACACACACACACACACACACACACACACACACACACACACACACACACACACACACACACACACACACACACACACACACACACACACACACACACACACACACACACACCGGTGGATGGGATTCCAGCTCTTTAGAGCCTGAACTCTTATGTCTCTTTGATGATGAGCTTCCTTCTGACATATTTATTACTTAATTCTTCCCAAACCAGTGACTCTTCGAGAACCTACACTCTGAGAACTTCGATATTTTTCTTTGGTTTGATTTTTGCATGAACTTGTGTGTTTCATCTGTTGTTTGTTAGGATTGTAGTTTAGGTGTAGGTGTGATGTTATGTGTAGACTTTTAGATTTTACATCTGTTCGCTTCAGTCTTTTAGTTTAATTTAGCCTCTTCTAATAAGGCATCCTTTTTTAAAAAAGGTTCATGACCTGAAATGAATGTCTTAACTAATAGTTAAATCATTCACTAATGCTTTATATCATGGTTCTATGCCATTAATAAGAACGACCTTGGGTTACTGGGGTGGGAATCACTTGCTTTGTCTTTTAGGCTCTTTAATTTGTCCCGGAGACTCTCCCAATATCTGCACCAAAACAGGTTTTATTGTTTAACAACTTGTAAACATTTAGTAAGTGAGACCCATGGACCCTTATTAAAGTAGCATTCATTTACATGTTGGCCACTTGGTGCAGCACAACAAGCTATGAACACAAAATGATCCCTCTTTTATAAAGTTGTTGTGGCGAACATGTTACTTCTACACACAGAATATTGGTCCAATGTTCACCCTCCTTTTAGCTCACATTACACATCATCTGCTATTGCAGACAACTATGCAACTAGAAATAACACATTCTTCCTCTTGCAAACTAATAGTTGAATTTACAGTCAATAAAGTACATCTTTGATCAGTTTAATACACTCAGGGGTTTTGCTGCTACAGCATGACTTGGTCTAACAGTGATTCATGTTGGCTAATGTTAGCAAATGCAGGGCTGCATTTCCCCTCAGCTCTACAGAGGGCTTTTTTGCGGCTTTTAGCTCATTGTTTTGGCCCTCAACTGCACAAAGTTAGCAACTATCTGGTGAGGAAAGTGAATTTTGGACTTTGTCAGCTTTAAAAGACTTACTACATTGTTTTTAAATGCAACCATGATACAGAGATAAAGAGATTTTTTAACAACCTAGCAATTCAAAAGTTGTTTAGATTAATGGCTAATAAGTGACCTATTAAACTATTGTATTACACATTCAGTATGCTATTAGTTTCAGCTTAAAAACCCTTTTATAAAGAGTATTGTATTAAAACGTTGCGTTGCTGCCTTTCAGGTATTTTATCTGACACTAGTGTTGGAGTCCGTTAACTTCCGTGTGGCTCAATATACTAATGGAGACTAGTTCTTACCCTGAGGGACATGTTATGTAGGTTCAGGCACATGCAACATTCCCTGTCACAGTGGTGACAGTATGAGAGCTCTGATTCGCAGCAGGATACCAGCAACTCTGACATCAACGTTTGAACTTTGGTAGAGTGGAGTTGAGTGAATCCAATGAAACACACTTGAACACCAGCAGATGAACACTACCCCTGATTCCTGTCAGAGGAGGGAGACTGCGAACACCAATGAAGAGAAAGAAAGGGAAGAGAAAAACCAAATGAAACAAAGTGATTCTGCCAGGTTTCTCCTGGCAAATGTCAGCCTTTAATAAAGGCCCAGAACTCCCGCTGACTATTAATGATGATTTCTTATTTTCCTGCTTTTTACTCATGTATTTTTATATGGCTGTGTGTCCTGATCACACCCCTGGTTGTACATATCTCGCTGTATTTCTTAGTTAGCTTTTTAAATGTTATTTTGTGTGTGTTACCTTTGGATCAAAAGGAGTCTTTTGTATGTTAACCACCTGTTTTTGCACATAGACCTCCTCCCAAACCTTTTTATCAATGCTGTTGTTGCTTGTCATCTCATGTTATAATGTACTTCTGCTGTGGGAGGATGCAGCACACCAATGAGCTTAGCCATTCTTGATGATGAATGCTAACGGCCTCTCATGACATCTTAAAGTTTGGCTTGTTTTTGTCCTCTGGTAGTGCAGTTAGTGCTACGCTGCTGGCATGCTGTAGCTGCAGTTCCTTCTACAGTTGCTGTTTAGATTAGAGATAGAACAGTCTGTTTCTGTGTCAGTGTTCTTGTGATTCAGGGGTACGTCTGGCTGAAGCAAAATTACTTCTACTATTAAACTGGCCTAGTAGTATTCCTAGAAATTATGAAATACTAGTCTCACGTTGCCAGAGCTATCTCCACAGCGCTGTGGAGTAAGGTCTGGCTACACCACACACATTCTAGGATAGGAGAAGGGAAAAAAAAACCTTACCAGTGTATCTCCGTGTGTACTTCGTCCACAGCAGTCCTGTCAATCTGTCCCAAAATGTCTCAGTTAGAGAGGAAATGCCGTGAACATGTTCTTTGTAAATCTTTACGATCATTCCCCGAAAGAACCAGGCAGGCCTGCCTTGTTGCATGAGCCAAATTTCCTCCAAAACTTGTGTGTAGCTCGCTAGCTCGAAGTTTGTTGTTGTTTCCCGTAGTGAAGGGATTTTGAGAACGGCAACACATAGAATGGAAGGTGAGGGGCATCCTGGAAATGTTCTTCCGTTGATACTGACTAGGTTTAGTGTGGCATGAGTTTTGCCGTTTGCCCTTTACTGTGCATAATTTATGACCATGCACATGGGTGAACATGCGTGCCTAAGCACATACCCAGTGTAGTATAAACAGAAGAAGTTGTCCATGGCTGTTTTGTATACCGTTCTACGATGTAGGTGGGGCTCCTCCCCCTGAGCTGGGGTGTAAGTACGCGACCATTCCTACCATGCTGGCATGGTAGGAATGGTTTTCCACAGAGCATAAACAGAACAGCATGCATGTCTGCCTCCATCTTTCAGTATATTCTACCTTTTAGACACACACTACCACCATCCTCAAAACATCAACTGAGGGAATATGTTTTGGAAAAATGCTGTTGATTCCATGCACTTGAATAATCTAAGACAAGGAGCACTGAAGCTGTACTTGAGGCTTGTGGTGGAACAATTTCATACAAAAGGATCTGTGTGACGTACATTTTGTCATCTGTCCAATTTTGCTAGAATTTGCACGGATTTCTATATGCAGACACTCAGTGTATTAAGAGAACTGTAGTATATCAATAATGAGTCAAACTTTCTCATGTCATGATGTCCATTTAATGCTCATAACTAAATAATGATACCAAAGCTTCATGTACTCACCCGGCCCTGTGTGGCTGGGGGGGGTTTGATCCGTGTGGGGAAAATGTCTGCTGTGTGGATTGCGAATGCAATTCAATAAAGGCTATCCAAATAAAGAATGGCCAACAAGTAAAGTGTGTCTGTGGCCTGTTGCATTTGTATTCTCAATGCCTTCAGGAAGAGTGTAATGGTTGTAACATTTTTTGAAATATTATTAAAACATAAACTTATTAATTTCATTATTATGAAAAGTTATTTAATGATTTATTTTTGTTGCTTTTCCTTTACAGAAAAATCTCACAGACGAAACCAAGCAAGCTACAGACTACAGAAAACACAAATTCCAGTAACACAACCAAAAACATGAAAGCTCTGGATTATGTCCCCACAAAATGGGTTTACTCCTGTGACCTATTTCTTGCCGTTGTCCTGTAAACATTGTCCATTTCTCCCACTTCTCTCCGCGTTGCTCCATCTGCCCTCTTATCCTAAGCAAATATCTGTCTTCTCAGTACAATATCCCCTATAATTTTACCAAAATACAGTACTTTGCATGACAAAGGTATGTCATAGCCCAGAATGTTGATAGTGATCATAAGAACATTTACCCAAAACTGTTCAATTTGAGGACAAAGCCAGAATACATGTGAATGATCTACATTAATTGCCTCACATCGTCTCCAACATGGTTGTGCCAGACAAGTGTTTACTCTTAATTTTGGGTGTAATGAAGAATCTGATTACATTCTTCCAACAGTGTTCTCTCCAAGCACGTGAGGCTGTCGTTGACTGTTGCCTTCTCCAAATATGCAACCATTCATCTTCTGTGATATTCACACCTAGTTCCTTCTCCCATTTTTGTTTTACATATAAGGTTGTATTTCCTCTTCTCTCCATTAGGTGCTGACACAATGTAGAGATTATATTATTCTTTGAGTTGTAAATCATGGTTCTGATTATTCCATTTCTATCTAAATTTACATTATGCTTTATTTCTCTATTGTTAATGTCCCTACATTTTAAATATCTGAAGAGGTCCTGGTTGCATAGTGTGTAATTTTGTTTCAGTTCCTGAAACCTCATAATATACACATATTTTATAATTGTGCATAGTGCTGTTATGCCATTTGGAATCCATTGTCTGAACATCCGGTCAAGAATGCCTGGGGTGAAATGTCTGTCTTGGGCTACCCATTGAAGCCGTCGAAGTTCTTTCTCTAATCCATATTTTCATATCAGATTAAACCATAGTTGTAATGAACTGATCCAGTAAACCCTTTGCTACATCTCTGTCTCCTATGAGGCTTTGCATTTCCCTTTCTTGTACATATAGCTCTAGATTTTTCCATTTAGCTTCCTAGTCCTTAGTACACCAATATATTATTGGTCTAATTTGTGCTGCATGGTAATATTCTCTTAAATTTGGCAACGCCATACCCCCTTTATTTTTTGCAATCTGTAATGTTTCATTTTTTTATAATTCATTTTAATAACTTATTGGATATGTTTTATTACATTACAGACATTTTTATTTCATTATGAAGTTTTATTTTATAATGACACTTTCAACTTTCAGCCAATCACAGGCCCACTGCAGCCAAAGATCCTCTAGGCCAGAGATCTTCAACAGGGGGTCCTGGACCCCTAGGGGGTCCTCAGAGTTGCTGTAGGGGGCCACCAAATTATTGTTTGAAAAAAAAAAATATATATATATATATATGTCTGAAAATATACATTAACATGGAACCAACCAATTAATTGTAAAGATAAATCTTTATTTATTTACACAACATTGATGATGGGCTTACTGGCCTATAAGGTAGATAAAGCTACTAGGACAGCACTCCAATCTGATTGAGTTTATTGCCACACAACGGACGAAAGTTTCTTTGGCCCAGTCATATAGTTACAGTTCTAGGCAAGACCCGCTCTTCAATAGCATTTGCGCGCTACGATTGGCCAGGCGTCCGTGCTCGAGCAAGGTAACAGAACCCAATGGTCCTATCCCCTGACCAATCGGCTACCTAACCAGCCAGACCCTCCTCCAAAGCGTGCTGAAGGAGGGTATGGCTACTCCACATAGAATCCCACGTAACTTCTAGGCAAATCCCACCCAACGAAGCAGCTCGATTGGTTGAAGGTAAGCATTGACCTTGAGTGGTTAAGGTTAGGATAGCCGATTGGTCAGGAGATAGGACCTGAACAAATCAGGTTACGGTACCTTGCAAAAGCATGGACGCCTGGCCAATAGTAGTGTGTGAATGCTATTGAAGGGCGGTTCTTGCCTAGAAGTTGTGTGAATTCCATAATAACGCTTCGGGGATGGGAGGAAAACGTGCTCTGGTTTAATGTTGTTTCTTTAAACCAATCACACTTGTCATGGGCGGTGCTAAGCTCCGCACAGAGCCACTGCAAAATAGTTGTGTGAGAGAAAACTCAGATTGGACAGATAGTCTAGCTAGCTGTCTGGATTTACCCTGCAGAGATCTGAGGAGTTTAGAACGCCAACACAGAGGAAGAGGAAGGAAACGGAAAAGACATGCATCCGGTGGAATTTCCTGCAGCACCAGAGCAATCCCGGAAGTGGAATGCAAAAGATATAGACTATCCTAACCTTAATTACTCGATGTCAATGCCTAATGTCAACCAATGGGGTTGCTTCGTAGGAAGGGTCTTGCCTAGAACTGTAGTGGGCCACAACCCCACCTAGCTAGTTAGCCAGTTAGGTAGATTGGGTAGCATGTGCAGCCTTAACAAGCTAAATAAATACATTTGAGAAAATGTCAATATAATATTCATTAATATTATGGTAATCTGTTTCGTAAATTATAATCATGGAAATGTGATGGAAATCTGTCGCATTGAAAATATTTCGGAGTGAAAGCTTGATGGAGG